>CAMRHE010000988.1:95000-290356 GCA_947044405.1 Leptodactylus fallax | reverse complement strand
CACATGGAATTAATATAATAATGTACAGAGCACCATGGGATTAATATAATAATGTACAGAGCACCATGGGATTAATATAATAATGTACAGAGCACCATGGGATTAATATAATAATGTACAGAGCACCATGGGATTAATATAATAATGTACAGAGCACCATGGAATTAATATAATAATGTACAGCACATGGGATTAATATAATAATGTACAGAACACCATGGGATTAATATAATAATGTACAGCACATGGAATTAATATAATAATGTACAGAGCACCATGGAATTAATATAATAATGTACAGCACCATGGGATTAATATAATAATGTACAGCACATGGAATTAATATAATAATGTACAGAGCACCATGGAATTAATATAATAATGTACAGCACCATGGGATTAATATAATAATATACAGAGCACCATGGGATTAATATAATAATGTACAGCACATGGGATTAATATAATAATGTACAGCACCGGGGGATTAATATAATAATGTACAGCACCATGGGATTAATATAATAATGTACAGCACCAGGGATTAATATAATAATGTACAGCACCATGGGATTAATATAATAATGTACAGAGCTCCATGGGATTAATATAATAATGTACAGAGCACCATGGAATTAATATAATAATGTACAGAGCACCATGGGATTAATATAATAATGTACAGCACCATGGGATTAATATAATAATGTACAGAGCACCATGGGATTAATATAATAATGTACAGAGCACCATTGGATTAATATAATAATGTACAGAGCACCATGGGATTAATATAATAATGTACAGAGCACCATGGGATTAATATAATAATGTACAGCACATGGAATTAATATAATAATGTACAGAGCACCATGGGATTAATATAATAATGTACAGAGCACCATGGGATTAATATAATAATGTACAGAGCACCATGGGATTAATATAATAATGTACAGAGCACCATGGGATTAATATAATAATGTACAGCACCATGGGATTAATATAATAATGTACAGAGCACCATGGGATTAATATAATAATGTACAGAGCACCATGGGATTAATATAATAATGTACAGCACCATGGGATTAATATAATAATGTACAGCACCATGGGATTAATATAATAATGTACAGAGCACCATGGGATTAATATAATAATGTACAGCACCATGGGATAAATATAATAATGTACAGAGCACCATGGGATTAATATAATAATGTACAGAGCACCATGGGATTAATATAATAATGTACAGAGCACCATGGGATTAATATAATAATGTACAGAGCACCATGGAATTAATATAATAATGTACAGAGCACCATGGAATTAATATAATAATGTACAGAGCACCATGGGATTAATATAATAATGTACAGAGCACCATGGGATTAATATAATAATGTACAGACACCATGGGATTAATATAATAATGTACAGAGCACTATGGGATTAATATAATAATGTACAGAGCACCATGGGATTAATATAATAATGTACAAAGCACCATGGAATTAATATAATAATGTACAGCACCATGGGATTAATATAATAATGTACAGAGCACCATGGGATTAATATAATAATGTACAGAGCACCATGGGATTAATATAATAATGTACAGAGCACCATGGGATTAATATAATAATGTACAGACACCATGGAATTAATATAATAATGTACAGAGCACCATGGGATTAATATAATAATGTACAGAGCACCATGGGATTAATATAATAATGTACAGAGCACCATGGGATTAATATAATAATGTACAGCACATGGAATTAATATAATAATGTACAGAGCACCATGGGATTAATATAATAATGTACAGACACCATAGGATTAATATAATAATGTACAGAGCACCATGGGATTAATATAATAATGTTCAGCACATGGAATTAATATTAATAATGTACAGAGCACCATGGGATTAATATAATAATGTACAGAGCACCATGGGATTAATATAATAATGTACAGAGCACCATGGGATTAATATAATAATGTACAGCACCATGGAATTAATATAATAATGTACAGAGCACCATGGGATTAATATAATAATGTACAGCACCATGGGATTAATATAATAATGTACAGAGCACCATGGGATTAATATAATAATGTACAGCACCATGGGATTAATATAATAATGTACAGAGCACCATGGAATTAATATAATAATGTACAGCACATGGGATTAATATAATAATGTACAGCACCATGGGATTAATATAATAATGTACAGAGCACCATGGGATTAATATAATAATGTACAGAGCACCATGGGATTAATATAATAATGTACAAAGCACCATGGAATTAATATAATAATGTACAGCACCATGGGATTAATATAATAATGTACAGAGCACCATGGGATTAATATAATAATGTACAGAGCACCATGGGATTAATATAATAATGTACAGAGCACCATGGGATTAATATAATAATGTACAGCACCATGGGATTAATATAATAATGTACAGCACATGGGATTAATATAATAATGTACAGAGCACCATGGGATTAATATAATAATGTACAGCACCATGGGATTAATATAATAATGTACAGCACATGGAATTAATATAATAATGTACAGAGCACTATGGGATTAATATAATAATGTACAGCACCATGGGATTAATATAATAATGTACAGAGCACCATGGGATTAATATAATAATGTACAGAGCACCATGGGATTAATATAATAATGTACAGCACATGGGATTAATATAATAATGTACAGAGCACCATGGAATTAATATAATAATGTACAGCACCATGGGATTAATATAATAATGTACAGAGCACCATGGGATTAATATAATAATGTACAGAACATGGCATTAATATAATAATGTACAGCACATGGGATTAATATAATAATGTACAGCACATGGAATTAATATAATAATGTACAGAACACCATGGTATTAATATAATAATGTACAGAGCACCATGGGATTAATATAATAATGTACAGAGCACCATGGGATCAATATAATAATGTACAAAGCACCATGGAATTAATATAATAATGTACAGCACCATGGGATTAATATAATAATGTACAGAGCACCATGGGATTAATATAATAATGTACAGAGCACCATGGGATTAATATAATAATGTACAGAGCACCATGGGATTAATATAATAATGTACAGAGCACCATGGGATTAATATAATAATGTACAGCACCATGGGATTAATATAATAATGTACAGCACATGGGATTAATATAATAATGTACAGAGCACCATGGGATTAATATAATAATGTACAGAGCACCATGGAATTAATATAATAATGTACAGAGCACCATGGAATTACTATAATAATGTACAGAGCACCATGGGATTAATATAATAATGTACAGAGCACCATGGGATTAATATAATAATGTACAGCACATGGAATTAATATAATAATGTACAGAGCACCATGGGATTAATATAATAATGTACAGAGCACCATGGGATTAATATAATAATGTACAGAGCACCATGGGATTAATATAATAATGTACAGAGCACCATGGGATTAATATAATAATGTACAGAGCACCATGGAATTAATATAATAATGTACAGCACATGGGATTAATATAATAATGTACAGAACACCATGGGATTAATATAATAATGTACAGCACATGGAATTAATATAATAATGTACAGAGCACCATGGAATTAATATAATAATGTAAAGCACCATGGGATTAATATAATAATGTACAGCACATGGAATTAATATAATAATGTACAGAGCACCATGGAATTAATATAATAATGTACAGCACCATGGGATTAATATAATAATATACAGAGCACCATGGGATTAATATAATAATGTACAGCACCATGGGATTAATATAATAATGTACAGCACCAGGGATTAATATAATAATGTACAGCACCATGGGATTAATATAATAATGTACAGCACCATGGGATTAATATAATAATGTACAGCACCATGGGATTAATATAATAATGTACAGAGCACCATGGGATTAATATAATAATGTACAGAGCACCATGGAATTAATATAATAATGTACAGAGCACCATGGGATTAATATAATAATGTACAAAGCACCATGGAATTAATATAATAATGTACAGCACCATGGGATTAATATAATAATGTACAGAGCACCATGGGATTAATATAATAATGTACAGAGCACCATGGGATTAATATAATAATGTACAGAGCACCATGGGATTATTATAATAATGTACAGCACATGGAATTAATATAATAATGTACAGAGCACCATGGGATTAATATAATAATGTACAGAGCACCATGGGATTAATATAATAATGTACAGAGCACCATGGGATTAATATAATAATGTACAGAGCACCATGGGATTAATATAATAATGTACAGCACCATGGGATTAATATAATAATGTACAGAGCACCATGGGATTAATATAATAATGTACAGAGCACCATGGGATTAATATAATAAAGTACAGCACCATGGGATTAATATAATAATGTACAGCACCATGGGATTAATATAATAATGTACAGAGCACCATGGGATTAATATAATAATGTACAGCACATGGGATTAATATAATAATGTACAGAGCACCATGGAAATAATATAATAATGTACAGCACCATGGGATTAATATAATAATGTACAGAGCACCATGGGATTAATATAATAATGTACAGAACATGGGATTAATATAATAATGTTCAGCACATGGGATTAATATAATAATGTACAGCACCATGGGATTAATATAATAATGTACAGAGCACTATGGGATTAATATAATAATGTACAGAGCACCATGGGATTAATATAATAATGTACAAAGCACCATGGAATTAATATAATAATGTACAGCACCATGGGATTAATATAATAATGTACAGAGCACCATGGGATTAATATAATAATGTACAGAGCACCATGGGATTAATATAATAATGTACAGAGCACCATGGGATTAATATAATAATGTACAGCACATGGAATTAATATAATAATGTACAGAGCACCATGGGATTAATGTAATAATGTACAGAGCACCATGGGATTAATATAATAATGTACAGAGCACCATGGGATTAATATAATAATGTACAGCACATGGAATTAATATAATAATGTACAGAGCACCATGGGATTAATATAATAATGTACAGAGCACCATAGGATTAATATAATAATGTACAGAGCACCATGGGATTAATATAATAATGTTCAGCACATGGAATTAATATAATAATGTACAGAGCACCATGGGATTAATATAATAATGTACAGAGCACCATGGGATTAATATAATAATGTACAGAGCACCATGGGATTAATATAATAATGTACAGCACATGGAATTAATATAATAATGTACAGAGCACCATGGGATTAATATAATAATGTACAGCACCATGGGATTAATATAATAATGTACAGAGCACCATGGGATTAATATAATAATGTACAGAGCACCATGGAATTAATATAATAATGTACAGAGCACCATGGGATTAATATAATAATGTACAGCACCATGGGATTAATATAATAATGTACAGCACCATGGGATTAATATAATAATGTACAGAGCACCATGGGATTAATATAATAATGTACAGCACCATGGGATTAATATAATAATGTACAGCACATGGAATTAATATAATAATGTACAGAGCACCATGGGATTAATATAATAATGTACAGCACCATGGGATTAATATAATAATGTACAGAGCACCATGGGATTAATATAATAATGTACAGAGCACCATGGGATTAATATAATAATGTACAGCACATGGGATTAATATAATAATGTACAGAGCACCATGGAATTAATATAATAATGTACAGCACCATGGGATTAATATAATAATGTACAGAGCACCATGGGATTAATATAATAATGTACAGAACCATGGCATTAATATAATAATGTACAGCACATGGGATTAATATAATAATGTACAGCACATGGGATTAATATAATAATGTACAGAACACCATGGTATTAATATAATAATGTACAGAGCACCATGGGATTAATATAATAATGTACAGAGCACCATGGGATTAATATAATAATGTACAAAGCACCATGGAATTAATATAATAATGTACAGCACCATGGGATTAATATAATAATGTACAGAGCACCATGGGATTAATATAATAATGTACAGAGCACCATGGGATTAATATAATAATGTACAGAGCACCATGGGATTAATATAATAATGTACAGAGCACCATGGGATTAATATAATAATGTACAGCACCATGGGATTAATATAATAATGTACAGCACATGGGATTAATATAATAATGTACAGAGCTCCATGGGATTAATATAATAATGTACAGAGCACCATGGAATTAATATAATAATGTACAGAGCACCATGGAATTACTATAATAATGTACAGAGCACCATGGGATTAATATAATAATGTACAGAGCACCATGGGATTAATATAATAATGTACAGCACATGGAATTAATATAATAATGTACAGAGCACCATGGGATTAATATAATAATGTACAGAGCACCATGGGATTAATATAATAATGTACAGAGCACCATGGGATTAATATAATAATGTACAGAGCACCATGGGATTAATATAATAATGTACAGAGCACCATGGAATTAATATAATAATGTACAGCACATGGGATTAATATAATAATGTACAGAACACCATGGGATTAATATAATAATGTACAGCACATGGAATTAATATAATAATGTACAGAGCACCATGGAATTAATATAATAATGTACAGCACCATGGGATTAATATAATAATGTACAGCACATGGAATTAATATAATAATGTACAGAGCACCATGGAATTAATATAATAATGTACAGCACCATGGGATTAATATAATAATGTACAGAGCACCATGGGATTAATATAATAATGTACAGCACATGGGATTAATATAATAATGTACAGCACCATGGGATTAATATAATAATGTACAGCACCATGGGATTAATATAATAATGTACAGCACCATGGGATTAATATAATAATGTACAGCACCATGGGATTAATATAATAATGTACAGAGCACCATGGGATTAATATAATAATGTACAGAGCACCATGGAATTAATATAATAATGTACAGAGCACCATGGGATTAATATAATAATGTACAAAGCACCATGGAATTAATATAATAATGTACAGGCACCATGGGATTAATATAATAATGTACAGAGCACCATGGGATTAATATAATAATGTACAGAGCACCATGGGATTAATATAATAATGTACAGAGCACCATGGGATTAATATAATAATGTACAGAGCACCATGGGATTAATATAATAATGTACAGAGCACCATGGGATTAATATAATAATGTACAGCACATGGAATTAATATAATAATGTACAGAGCACCATGGGATTAATATAATAATGTACAGAGCACCATGGGATTAATATAATAATGTACAGAGCACCATGGGATTAATATAATAATGTACAGAGCACCATGGGATTAATATAATAATGTACAGACACCATGGGATTAATATAATAATGTACAGAGCACCATGGGATTAATATAATAATGTACAGAGCACCATGGGATTAATATAATAAAGTACAGCACCATGGGATTAATATAATAATGTACAGCACCATGGGATTAATATAATAATGTACAGAGCACCATGGGATTAATATAATAATGTACAGCACATGGGATTAATATAATAATGTACAGAGCACCATGGAAATAATATAATAATGTACAGCACCATGGGATTAATATAATAATGTACAGAGCACCATGGGATTAATATAATAATGTACAGAACATGGGATTAATATAATAATGTTCAGCACATGGGATTAATATAATAATGTACAGCACCATGGGATTAATATAATAATGTACAGAGCACTATGGGATTAATATAATAATGTACAGAGCACCATGGGATTAATATAATAATGTACAAAGCACCATGGAATTAATATAATAATGTACAGCACCATGGGATTAATATAATAATGTACAGAGCACCATGGGATTAATATAATAATGTACAGAGCACCATGGGATTAATATAATAATGTACAGAGCACCATGGGATTAATATAATAATGTACAGCACATGGAATTAATATAATAATGTACAGAGCACCATGGGATTAATGTAATAATGTACAGAGCACCATGGGATTAATATAATAATGTACAGAGCACCATGGGATTAATATAATAATGTACAGCACATGGAATTAATATAATAATGTACAGAGCACCATGGGATTAATATAATAATGTGCAGCACCATAGGATTAATATAATAATGTACAGAGCACCATGGGATTAATATAATAATGTTCAGCACATGGAATTAATATAATAATGTACAGAGCACCATGGGATTAATATAATAATGTACAGAGCACCATGGGATTAATATAATAATGTACAGAGCACCATGGGATTAATATAATAATGTACAGCACATGGAATTAATATAATAATGTACAGAGCACCATGGGATTAATATAATAATGTACAGCACCATGGGATTAATATAATAATGTACAGAGCACCATGGGATTAATATAATAATGTACAGCACATGGGATTAATATAATAATGTACAGAGCACCATGGAATTAATATAATAATGTACAGAGCACCATGGAATTACTATAATAATGTACAGAGCACCATGGGATTAATATAATAATGTACAGAGCACCATGGAATTAATATAATAATGTACAGCACATGGGATTAATATAATAATGTACAGCACCATGGGATTAATATAATAATGTACAGAGCACCATGGGATTAATATAATAATGTACAGAGCACCATGGGATCAATATAATAATGTACAAAGCACCATGGAATTAATATAATAATGTACAGCACCATGGGATTAATATAATAATGTACAGAGCACCATGGGATTAATATAATAATGTACAGAGCACCATGGGATTAATATAATAATGTACAGAGCACCATGGGATTAATATAATAATGTACAGCACCATGGGATTAATATAATAATGTACAGCACATGGGATTAATATAATAATGTACAGAGCTCCATGGGATTAATATAATAATGTACAGCACCATGGGATTAATATAATAATGTACAGCACATGGAATTAATATAATAATGTACAGAGCACCATGGGATTAATATAATAATGTACAGCACCATGGGATTAATATAATAATATACAGAGCACCATGGGATTAATATAATAATGTACAGAGCACCATGGGATTAATATAATAATGTACAGCACATGGGATTAATATAATAATGTACAGAGCACCATGGAATTAATATAATAATGTACAGCACCATGGGATTAATATAATAATGTACAGAGCACCATGGGATTAATATAATAATGTACAGAACATGGCATTAATATAATAATGTACAGCACATGGGATTAATATAATAATGTACAGCACATGGGATTAATATAATAATGTACAGAACACCATGGTATTAATATAATAATGTACAGAGCACCATGGGATTAATATAATAATGTACAGAGCACCATGGGATCAATATAATAATGTACAAAGCACCATGGAATTAATAAAATAATTTACAGCACCATGGGATTAATATAATAATGTACAGAGCACCATGGGATTAATATAATAATGTACAGAGCACCATGGGATTAATATAATAATGTACAGAGCACCATGGGATTAATATAATAATGTACAGAGCACCATGGGATTAATATAATAATGTACAGCACCATGGGATTAATATAATAATGTACAGCACATGGGATTAATATAATAATGTACAGAGCTCCATGGGATTAATATAATAATGTACAGAGCACCATGGAATTAAAATAATAATGTACAGAGCACCGTGGAATTACTATAATAATGTACAGAGCACCATGGGATTAATATAATAATGTACAGAGCACCATGGGATTAATATAATAATGTACAGCACATGGAATTAATATAATAATGTACAGAGCACCATGGGATTAATATAATAATGTACAGAGCACCATGGGATTAATATAATAATGTACAGAGCACCATGGGATTAATATAATAATGTACAGAGCACCATGGGATTAATATAATAATGTACAGAGCACCATGGAATTAATATAATAATGTACAGCACATGGGATTAATATAATAATGTACAGAACACCATGGGATTAATATAATAATGTACAGCACATGGAATTACTATAATAATGTACAGAGCACCATGGAATTAATATAATAATGTACAGCACCATGGGATTAATATAATAATGTACAGCACATGGAATTAATATAATAATGTACAGAGCACCATGGAATTAATATAATAATGTACAGCACCATGGGATTAATATAATAATATACAGAGCACCATGGGATTAATATAATAATGTACAGCACATGGGATTAATATAATAATGTACAGCACCGGGGGATTAATATAATAATGTACAGCACCATGGGATTAATATAATAATGTACAGCACCGGGGGATTAATATAATAATGTACAGCACCATGGGATTAATATAATAATGTACAGAGCTCCATGGGATTAATATAATAATGTACAGAGCACCATGGAATTAATATAATAATGTACAGAGCACCATGGGATTAATATAATAATGTACAGCACCATGGGATTAATATAATAATGTACAGAGCACCATGGAATTAATATAATAATGTACAGAGCACCATGGAATTAATATAATAATGTACAGCACCATGGAATTAATATAATAATGTACAGAGCACCATGGGATTAATATAATAATGTACAGCACCATGGGATTAATATAATAATCTCCTCTCCTGTATATCCAGAGCTCTCCTGTGCTGTATAACCAGAGCTCTCCTGTGCTGTATAACCAGAGCTCTCCTCTCCTGTATAACCAGAGCTCTCCTCTCCTGTATAACCAGAGCTCTCCTCTCCTGTATATCCAGAGCTCTCCTCTCCTGTATAACCAGAGCTCTCCTCTCCTGTATATCCAGAGCTCTCCTGTCTTGTATATCCAGAGCTCTCCTGTGCTGTATAACCAGAGCTCTCCTCTCCTGTATAACCAGAGCTCTCCTCTCCTGTATATCCAGAGCTCTCCTGTCTTGTATATCCAGAGCTCTCCTGTGCTGTATAAGCAGAGCTCTCCTCTCCTGTATATCCAGAGCTCTCCTGTCTTGTATATCCAGAGCTCTCCTGTGCTGTATAACCAGAGCTTTCCTCTCCTGTATAACCAGAGCTCTCCTCTCCTGTATATCCAGAGCTCTCCTCTCTTGTATATCCAGAGCTCTCCTGTGCTGTATAACCTGAGCTCTCCTGTGCTGTATAACCAGAGCTCTCCTCTCCTGTATATCCAGAGCTCTCCTGTCCTGTATATCCAGAGCTCTCCTGTGCTGTATAACCAGAGCTCTCCTCTCCTGTATATCCAGAGCTCTCCTCTCCTGTATATCTAGAGCTCTCCTCTCCTGTATATCCAGAGCTTTCCTCTCCTGTATAACCAGAGCTCTCCTGTCCTGTATAACCAGAGCTCTCCTGTCCTGTATAACCAGAGCTCTCCTCTCCTGTATATCCAGAGCTCTCCTCTCCTGTATATCTAGAGCTCTCCTCTCCTGTATATCCAGAGCTTTCCTCTCCTGTATAACCAGAGCTCTCCTGTCCTGTATAACCTGAGCTCTCCTGTGCTGTATAACCAGAGCTCTCCTCTCCTGTATAACCAGAGCTCTCCTCGCCTGTATATCCAGAGATCTCCTGTGCTGTATAACCAGAGCTCTCCTCTCCTGTATAACCAGAGCTCTCCTCTCCTGTATAACCAGAGCTCTCCTGTGCTGTATAACCAGAGCTCTCCTCTCCTGTATAACCAGAGCTCTCCTCTCCTGTATAACCTGAGCTCTCCTGTACTGTATAACCAGAGCTCTCCTGTGCTGTATAACCAGAGCTCTCCTCTCCTGTATATCCAGAGCTCTCCTCTCCTGTATAACCAGAGCTCTCCTGTCCTGTATATCCAGAGCTCTCCTCTCTTGTATATCCAGATCTCTCCTGTGCTGTATAACCAGAGCTCTCCTCTCCTGTATAACCAGAGATCTCCTCTCCTGTATATCCAGAGCTCTCCTGTCTTGTATATCCAGAGCTCTCCTGTGCTGTATAACCAGAGCTCTCCTCTCCTGTATAACCAGAGATCTCCTCTCCTGTATATCCAGAGCTCTCCTGTCTTGTATATCCAGAGCTCTCCTGTGCTGTATAACCAGAGCTCTCCTCTCCTGTATATCCAGAGCTCTCCTCTCCTGTATAACCAGAGCTCTCCTGTGCTGTATAACCAGAGCTCTCCTCTCCTGTATAACCTGAGCTCTCCTGTCCTGTATAACCAGAGCTCTCCTCTCCTGTATAACCAGAGCTCTCCTCTCCTGTATATCCAGAGCTCTCCTCTCCTTTATATCCAGAGCTCTCCTGTGCTGTATAACCAGAGCTCTCCTCTCCTGTATAACCAGAGCTCTCCTCTGCTGTATAACCAGAGCTCTCCTGTCCTGTATAACCAGAGCTCTTCTGTCCTGTATAACCAGAGCTCTCCTCTCCTGTATAACCAGAGCTCTCCTCTCCTGTATATCCAGAGCTCTCCTCTCCTGTATAACCAGAGCTCTCCTGTGCTGTATAACCAGAGCTCTCGTCTCCTGTATAACCAGAGCTCTCCTCTCCTGTATATCCAGAGCTCTCCTCTCTTGTATATCCAGAGCTCTCCTGAGCTGTATAACCAGAGCTCTCCTCTCCTGTATATCCAGAGCTCTCCTCTCCTGTATATCCAGAGCTCTCCTGTGCTGTATAACCAGAGCTCTCCTCTCCTGTATATCCAGAGCTCTGCTCTCCTGTATATCCAGAGCTTTCCTCTCCTGTATATCCAGAGCTCTCCTGTCCTGTATATCCAGAGCTCTCCTGTGCTGTATAACCAGAGCTCTCCTCTCCTGTATAACCAGAGCTCTCCTCTTCTGTATAACCAGAGCTCTCCTGTCCTGTATAACCAGAGCTCTCCTGTCCTGTATAACCAGAGCTCTCCTCTCCTGTATAACCAGAGCTCTCCTCTCCTGTATATCCAGAGCTCTCCTCTCCTGTATAACCAGAGCTCTCCTGTGCTGTATAACCAGAGCTCTCCTCTCCTGTATAACCAGAGCTCTCCTGTCCTGTATAACCTGAGCTCTCCTGTCCTGTATAACCAGAGCTCTCCTCTCCTGTATAACCAGAGCTCTCCTCTCCTGTATATCCAGAGCTTTCCTCTCCTGTATATCCAGAGCTCTCCTGTCCTGTATATCCAGAGCTCTCCTGTGCTGTATAACCAGAGCTCTCCTCTCCTGTATAACCAGAGCTCTCCTCTCCTGTATAACCAGAGCTCTCCTGTCCTGTATAACCAGAGCTCTTCTGTCCTGTATAACCAGAGCTCTCCTCTCCTGTATAACCAGAGCTCTCCTCTCCTGTATATCCAGAGCTCTCCTCTCCTGTATAACCAGAGCTCTCCTGTGCTGTATAACCAGAGCTCTCCTGTGCTGTATAACCAGAGCTCTCCTCTCCTGTATAACCAGAGCTCTCCTCTCCTGTATAACCAGAGCTCTCCTGTCTTGTATAACCTGAGCTCTCCTGTCATGTATAACCAGAGCTCTCCTTTCCTGTATAACCAGAGCTCTCCTCTCCTGTATATCCAGAACTCTCCTGTGCTGTATAACCAGAGCTCTACTCTCCTGTATAACCAGAGATCTCCTCTCCTGTATATCCAGAGCTTTCCTGTCTTGTATATCCAGAGCTCTCCTGTGCTGTATAACCAGAGCTCTCCTCTCCTGTATAACCAGAGCTCTCCTCTCCTGTATATCCAGAGCTCTCCTCTCTTGTATATCCAGAGCTCTCCTGTGCTGTATAACCAGAGCTCTGCTCTCCTGTATATCCAGAGCTCTCCTGTGCTGTATAACCAGAGCTCTCCTCTCCTGTATATCCAGAGCTCTCCTGTCCTGTATATCCAGAGCTCTCCTCTCCTGTATATCCAGAGCTCTCCTCTCCTGTATATCCAGAGCTCTCCTCTCCTGTATATCCAGAGCTTTCCTCTCCTGTATATCCAGAGCTCTCCTGTCCTGTATATCCAGAGCTCTCCTGTGCTGTATAACCAGAGCTCTCCTCTCCTGTATAACCAGAGCTCTCCTCTCCTGTATATCCAGAGCTTTCCTCTCCTGTATATCCAGAGCTCTCCTGTCCTGTATATCCAGAGCTCTCCTGTGCTGTATAACCAGAGCTCTCCTCTCCTGTATAACCAGAGCTCTCCTCTCCTGTATAACCAGAGCTCTCCTCTCCTGTATAACCAGAGCTCTCCTGTCCTGTATAACCAGAGCTCTCCTGTCCTGTATAACCAGAGCTCTCCTCTCCTGTATAACCAGAGCTCTCCTCTCCTGTATATCCAGAGCTCTCCTCTCCTGTATAACCAGAGCTCTCCTCTCCTGTATATCCAGAGCTCTCCTGTGCTGTATAACCAGAGCTCTCCTCTCCTGTATAACCAGAGCTCTCCTCTCCTGTATATCCAGAACTCTCCTGTGCTGTATAACCAGAGCTCTACTCTCCTGTATAACCAGAGATCTCCTCTCCTGTATATCCAGAGCTTTCCTGTCTTGTATATCCAGAGCTCTCCTGTGCTGTATAACCAGAGCTCTCCTCTCCTGTATAACCAGAGCTCTCCTCTCCTGTATATCCAGAGCTCTCCTCTCTTGTATATCCAGAGCTCTCCTGTGCTGTATAACCAGAGCTCTGCTCTCCTGTATATCCAGAGCTCTCCTGTGCTGTATAACCAGAGCTCTCCTCTCCTGTATATCCAGAGCTTTCCTCTCCTGTATATCCAGAGCTCTCCTGTCCTGTATATCCAGAGCTCTCCTGTGCTGTATAACCAGAGCTCTCCTCTCCTGTATAACCAGAGCTCTCCTCTCCTGTATAACCAGAGCTCTCCTGTCCTGTATAACCAGAGATCTCCTGTCCTGTATAACCAGAGCTCTCCTCTCCTGTATAACCAGAGCTCTCCTCTCCTGTATATCCAGAGCTCTCCTCTCCTGTATAACCAGAGCTCTCCTCTCCTGTATATCCAGAGCTCTCCTGTGCTGTATAACCAGAGCTCTCCTCTCCTGTATAACCAGAGCTCTCCTCTCCTGTATAACCAGAGCTCTCCTCTCCTGTATAACCAGAGCTCTCCTCTCCTGTATAACCAGAGCTGTCCTCTCCTGTATATCCCGAGCTCTCCTCTCCTGTATATCTAGAGCTCTCCTCTCCTGTATATCCAGAGCTTTCCTCTCCTGTATAACCAGAGCTCTCCTGTCCTGTATAACCAGAGCTCTCCTGTCCTGTATAACCAGAGCTCTCCTCTCCTGTATAACCTGAGCTCTCCTGTGCTGTATAACCAGAGCTCTCCTCTCCTGTATAACCAGAGCTCTCCTCTCCTGTATAACCAGAGCTCTCCTCTCCTGTATATCCAGAGATCTCCTGTGCTGTATAACCAGAGCTCTCCTCTCCTGTATATCCAGAGCTCTCCTCTCCTGTATAACCAGAGCTCTCCTGTGCTGTATAACCAGAGCTCACCTCTCCTGTATAACCAGAGCTCTCCTCTCCTGTATAACCAGAGCTCTCCTGTCCTGTATAACCTGAGCTCTCCTGTCCTGTATAACCAGAGCTCTCCTCTCCTGTATAACCAGAGCTCTCCTGTGCTGTATAAGCAGAGCTCTCCTGTCCTGTATAACCAGAGCTCTCCTCTCCTGTATAACCAGAGCTCTCCTCTCCTGTATAACCTGAGCTCTCCTGTACTGTATAACCAGAGCTCTCCTGTGCTGTATAACCTGAGCTCTCCTCTCCTGTATATCCAGAGCTCTCCTCTCCTGTATATCCAGATCTCTCCTGTGCTGTATAACCAGAGCTCTCCTCTCCTGTATAACCAGAGATCTCCTCTCCTGTATATCCAGAGCTCTCCTGTCTTGTATATCCAGAGCTCTCCTGTGCTGTATAACCAGAGCTCTCCTCTCCTGTATAACCAGAGCTCTCCTCTCCTGTATATCCAGAGCTCTCCTCTCTTGTATATCCAGAGCTCTCCTGTGCTGTATAACCAGAGCTCTCCTCTCCTGTTTATCCAGAGCTCTCCTCTCCTGTATAACCAGAGCTCTCCTGTGCTGTATAACCAGAGCTCTCCTCTCCTGTATAACCTGAGCTCTCCTGTCCTGTATAACCAGAGCTCTCCTCTCCTGTATAACCAGAGCTCTCCTCTCCTGTATATCCAGAGCTCTCCTCTCCTGTATATCCAGAGCTCTCCTGTGCTGTATAACCAGAGCTCTCCTCTCCTGTATAACCAGAGCTCTCCTCTCCTGTATAACCAGAGCTCTCCTGTCCTGTATAACCAGAGCTCTTCTGTCCTGTATAACCAGAGTTCTCCTCTCCTGTATAACCAGAGCTCTCCTCTCCTGTATATCCAGAGCTCTCCTCTCCTGTATATCCAGAGCTCTCCTCTCCTGTATATCCAGAGCTCTCCTGTGCTGTATAACCAGAGCTCTCCTCTCCTGTATATCCAGAGCTCTCCTCTCCTGTATATCCAGAGCTCTGCTCTCCTGTATATCCAGAGCTTTCCTCTCCTGTATATCCAGAGCTCTCCTGTCCTGTATATCCAGAGCTCTCCTGTGCTGTATAACCAGAGCTCTCCTCTCCTGTATAACCAGAGCTCTCCTCTTCTGTATAACCAGAGCTCTCCTGTCCTGTATAACCAGAGCTCTCCTGTCCTGTATAACCAGAGCTCTCCTCTCCTGTATAACCAGAGCTCTCCTCTCCTGTATATCCAGAGCTCTCCTCTCCTGTATAACCAGAGTTCTCCTGTGCTGTATAACCAGAGCTCTCCTCTCCTGTATAACCAGAGCTCTCCTCTCCTGTATAACCAGAGCTCTCCTGTCCTGTATAACCTGAGCTCTCCTGTCCTGTATAACCAGAGCTCTCCTCTCCTGTATAACCAGAGCTCTCCTCTCCTGTATATCCAGAGCTTTCCTCTCCTGTATATCCAGAGCTCTCCTGTCCTGTATATCCAGAGCTCTCCTGTCCTGTATAACCTGAGCTCTCCTGTCCTGTATAACCAGAGCTCTCCTCTCCTGTATAACCAGAGCTCTCCTCTCCTGTATAACCAGAGCTCTCCTCTCCTGTATAACCAGAGCTCTCCTGTCCTGTATAACCAGAGCTCTTCTGTCCTGTATAACCAGAGCTCTCCTCTCCTGTATAACCAGAGCTCTCCTCTCCTGTATATCCAGAGCTCTCCTCTCCTGTATAACCAGAGCTCTCCTGTGCTGTATAACCAGAGCTCTCCTGTGCTGTATAACCAGAGCTCTCCTCTCCTGTATAACCAGAGCTCTCCTCTCCTGTATAACCAGAGCTCTCCTGTCTTGTATAACCTGAGCTCTCCTGTCATGTATAACCAGAGCTGTCCTTTCCTGTATAACCAGAGCTCTCCTCTCCTGTATATCCAGATCTCTCCTGTGCTGTATAACCAGAGCTCTACTCTCCTGTATAACCAGAGATCTCCTCTCCTGTATATCCAGAGCTTTCCTGTCTTGTATATCCAGAGCTCTCCTGTGCTGTATAACCAGAGCTCTCCTCTCCTGTATAACCAGAGCTCTCCTCTCCTGTATATCCAGAGCTCTCCTCTCTTGTATATCCAGAGCTCTCCTGTGCTGTATAACCAGAGCTCTGCTCTCCTGTATATCCAGAGCTCTCCTGTGCTGTATAACCAGAGCTCTCCTCTCCTGTATATCCAGAGCTCTCCTGTCCTGTATATCCAGAGCTCTCCTCTCCTGTATATCCAGAGCTCTCCTCTCCTGTATATCCAGAGCTCTCCTCTCCTGTATATCCAGAGCTTTCCTCTCCTGTATATCCAGAGCTCTCCTGTCCTGTATATCCAGAGCTCTCCTGTGCTGTATAACCAGAGCTCTCCTCTCCTGTATAACCAGAGCTCTCCTCTCCTGTATAACCAGAGCTCTCCTGCTTGTATAACCTGAGCTCTCCTGTCATGTATAACCAGAGCTGTCCTTTCCTGTATAACCAGAGCTCTCCTCTCCTGTATATCCAGATCTCTCCTGTGCTGTATAACCAGAGCTCTACTCTCCTGTATAACCAGAGATCTCCTCTCCTGTATATCCAGAGCTTTCCTGTCTTGTATATCCAGAGCTCTCCTGTGCTGTATAACCAGAGCTCTCCTCTCCTGTATAACCAGAGCTCTCCTCTCCTGTATATCCAGAGCTCTCCTCTCTTGTATATCCAGAGCTCTCCTGTGCTGTATAACCAGAGCTCTGCTCTCCTGTATATCCAGAGCTCTCCTGTGCTGTATAACCAGAGCTCTCCTCTCCTGTATATCCAGAGCTCTCCTGTCCTGTATATCCAGAGCTCTCCTCTCCTGTATATCCAGAGCTCTCCTCTCCTGTATATCCAGAGCTCTCCTCTCCTGTATATCCAGAGCTTTCCTCTCCTGTATATCCAGAGCTCTCCTGTCCTGTATATCCAGAGCTCTCCTGTGCTGTATAACCAGAGCTCTCCTCTCCTGTATAACAAGAGCTCTCCTGTCCTGTATAACCAGAGCTCTCCTGTCCTGTATAACCAGAGCTCTCCTCTCCTGTATAACCAGAGCTCCCCTCTCCTGTATATCCAGAGCTCTCCTCTCCTGTATAACCAGAGCTCTCCTCTCCTGTATATCCAGAGCTCTCCTGTGCTGTATAACCAGAGCTCTCCTCTCCTGTATAACCAGAGCTCTCATCTCCTGTATAACCAGAGCTCTCCTGTCCTGTATAACCTGAGCTCTCCTGTCCTGTATAACCAGAGCTCTCCTCTCCTGTATAACCAGAGCTCTCCTCTCCTGTATATCGAGCTCTCCTCTTGTATATCCAGAGCTCTCCTGTGCTGTATAACCAGAGCTCTCCTCTCCTGTATATCCAGAGCTCTCCTGTCCTGTATATCCAGAGCTCTCCTCTCCTGTATATCCAGAGCTCTCCTCTCCTGTATATCCAGAGCTCTCCTCTCCTGTATATCCAGAGTTTCTCTTGTATATCAGAGCTCTCTGTCCTGTATATCCAGAGCTCTCCTGTGCTGTATAACCAGAGCTCTCCTCTCCTGTATAACCAGAGCTCTCCTCTCCTGTATAACCAGAGCTCTCCTGTCCTGTATAACCAGAGCTCTCCTGTCCTGTATAACCAGAGCTCTCCTCTCCTGTATAACCAGAGCTCTCCTCTCCTGTATATCCAGAGCTCTCCTCTCCTGTATAACCAGAGCTCTCCTCTCCTGTATATCCAGAGCTCTCCTGTGCTGTATAACCAGAGCTCTCCTCTCCTGTATAACCAGAGCTCTCCTCTCCTGTATAACCAGAGCTCTCCTGTGCTGTATAACCAGAGCTCTCCTCTCCTGTATATCCAGAGCTCTCCTCTCCTGTATAACCAGAGCTCTCCTCTCCTGTATAACCAGAGCTCTCCTGTCCTGTATAACCTGAGCTCTCCTGTCCTGTATAACCAGAGCTCTCCTCTCCTGTATAACCAGAGCTCTCCTGTGCTGTATAACCAGAGCTCTCCTCTCCTGTATAACCTGAGCTCTCCTCTCCTGTATAACCTGAGCTCTCCTGTACTGTATAACCAGAGCTCTCCTGTGCTGTATAACCAGAGCTCTCCTCTCCTGTATATCCAGAGCTCTCCTCTCCTGTATAACCAGAGCTCTCCTGTCCTGTATATCCAGAGCTCTCCTCTCTTGTATATCCAGATCTCTCCTGTGCTGTATAACCAGAGCTCTCCTCTCCTCTATAACCAGAGATCTCCTCTCCTGTATATCCAGAGCTCTCCTGTCTTGTATATCCAGAGCTCTCCTGTGCTGTATAACCAGAGCTCTCCTCTCCTGTATAACCAGAGCTCTCCTCTCCTGTATATCCAGAGATCTCCTCTCTTGTATATCCAGAGCTCTCCTGTGCTGTATAACCAGAGCTCTCCTCTCCTGTATATCCAGAGCTCTCCTCTCCTGTATAACCAGAGCTCTCCTGTGCTGTATAACCAGAGCTCTCCTCTCCTGTATAACCTGAGCTCTCCTGTCCTGTATAACCAGAGCTCTCCTCTCCTGTATAACCAGAGCTCTGCTCTCCTGTATATCCAGAGCTCTCCTCTCCTGTATATCCAGAGCTCTCCTGTGCTGTATAACCAGAGCTCTCCTCTCCTGTATAACCAGAGCTATCCTCTGCTGTATAACCAGAGCTCTCCTGTCCTGTATAACCAGAGCTCTTCTGTCCTGTATAACCAGAGCTCTCCTCTCCTGTATAACCAGAGCTCTCCTCTCCTGTATATCCAGAGCTCTCCTCTCCTGTATAACCAGAGCTCTCCTGTGCTGTATAACCAGAGCTCTCCTCTCCTGTATAACCAGAGCTCTCCTCTCCTCTATATCCAGAGCTCTCCTCTCTTGTATATCCAGAGCTCTCCTGTGCTGTATAACCAGAGCTCTCCTCTCCTGTATATCCAGAGCTCTCCTCTCCTGTATATCCAGAGCTCTCCTGTGCTGTATAACCAGAGCTCTCCTCTCCTGTATATCCAGAGCTCTCCTCTCCTGTATATCCAGAGCTCTGCTCTCCTGTATATCCAGAGCTTTCCTCTCCTGTATATCCAGAGCTCTCCTGTCCTGTATATCCAGAGCTCTCCTGTGCTGTATAACCAGAGCTCTCCTCTCCTGTATAACCAGAGCTCTCCTCTTCTGTATAACCAGAGCTCTCCTGTCCTGTATAACCAGAGCTCTCCTGTCCTGTATAACCAGAGCTCTCCTCTCCTGTATAACCAGAGCTCTCCTCTCCTGTATATCCAGAGCTCTCCTCTCCTGTATAACCAGAGCTCTCCTGTGCTGTATAACCAGAGCTCTCCTCTCCTGTATAACCAGAGCTCTCCTCTCCTGTATAACCAGAGCTCTCCTGTCCTGTATAACCTGAGCTCTCCTGTCCTGTATAACCAGAGCTCTCCTCTCCTGTATAACCAGAGCTCTCCTCTCCTGTATATCCAGAGCTTTCCTCTCCTGTATATCCAGAGCTCTCCTGTCCTGTATATCCAGAGCTCTCCTGTGCTGTATAACCAGAGCTCTCCTCTCCTGTATAACCAGAGCTCTCCTCTCCTGTATAACCAGAGCTCTCCTGTCCTGTATAACCAGAGCTCTTCTGTCCTGTATAACCAGAGCTCTCCTCTCCTGTATAACCAGAGCTCTCCTCTCCTGTATATCCAGAGCTCTCCTCTCCTGTATAACCAGAGCTCTCCTGTGCTGTATAACCAGAGCTCTCCTGTGCTGTATAACCAGAGCTCTCCTCTCCTGTATAACCAGAGCTCTCCTCTCCTGTATAACCAGAGCTCTCCTGTCTTGTATAACCTGAGCTCTCCTGTCATGTATAACCAGAGCTCTCCTTTCCTGTATAACCAGAGCTCTCCTCTCCTGTATATCCAGAACTCTCCTGTGCTGTATAACCAGAGCTCTACTCTCCTGTATAACCAGAGATCTCCTCTCCTGTATATCCAGAGCTTTCCTGTCTTGTATATCCAGAGCTCTCCTGTCCTGTATAACCAGAGCTCTCCTGTGCTGTATAACCAGAGCTCTCCTCTCCTGTATAACCAGAGCTCTCCTCTCCTGTATAACCAGAGCTCTCCTGTCTTGTATAACCTGAGCTCTCCTGTCATGTATAACCAGAGCTGTCCTTTCCTGTATAACCAGAGCTCTCCTCTCCTGTATATCCAGATCTCTCCTGTGCTGTATAACCAGAGCTCTACTCTCCTGTATAACCAGAGATCTCCTCTCCTGTATATCCAGAGCTTTCCTGTCTTGTATATCCAGAGCTCTCCTGTGCTGTATAACCAGAGCTCTCCTCTCCTGTATAACCAGAGCTCTCCTCTCCTGTATATCCAGAGCTCTCCTCTCTTGTATATCCAGAGCTCTCCTGTGCTGTATAACCAGAGCTCTGCTCTCCTGTATATCCAGAGCTCTCCTGTGCTGTATAACCAGAGCTCTCCTCTCCTGTATATCCAGAGCTCTCCTGTCCTGTATATCCAGAGCTCTCCTCTCCTGTATATCCAGAGCTCTCCTCTCCTGTATATCCAGAGCTCTCCTCTCCTGTATATCCAGAGCTTTCCTCTCCTGTATATCCAGAGCTCTCCTGTCCTGTATATCCAGAGCTCTCCTGTGCTGTATAACCAGAGCTCTCCTCTCCTGTATAACCAGAGCTCTCCTCTCCTGTATAACAAGAGCTCTCCTGTCCTGTATAACCAGAGCTCTCCTGTCCTGTATAACCAGAGCTCTCCTCTCCTGTATAACCAGAGCTCCCCTCTCCTGTATATCCAGAGCTCTCCTCTCCTGTATAACCAGAGCTCTCCTCTCCTGTATATCCAGAGCTCTCCTGTGCTGTATAACCAGAGCTCTCCTCTCCTGTATAACCAGAGCTCTCATCTCCTGTATAACCAGAGCTCTCCTGTCCTGTATAACCTGAGCTCTCCTGTCCTGTATAACCAGAGCTCTCCTCTCCTGTATAACCAGAGCTCTCCTCTCCTGTATATCCCGAGCTCTCCTCTCTTGTATATCCAGAGCTCTCCTGTGCTGTATAACCAGAGCTCTCCTCTCCTGTATATCCAGAGCTCTCCTGTCCTGTATATCCAGAGCTCTCCTCTCCTGTATATCCAGAGCTCTCCTCTCCTGTATATCCAGAGCTCTCCTCTCCTGTATATCCAGAGCTTTCCTCTCCTGTATATCCAGAGCTCTCCTGTCCTGTATATCCAGAGCTCTCCTGTGCTGTATAACCAGAGCTCTCCTCTCCTGTATAACCAGAGCTCTCCTCTCCTGTATAACCAGAGCTCTCCTGTCCTGTATAACCAGAGCTCTCCTGTCCTGTATAACCAGAGCTCTCCTGTCCTGTATAACCAGAGCTCTCCTCTCCTGTATAACCAGAGCTCTCCTCTCCTGTATATCCAGAGCTCTCCTCTCCTGTATAACCAGAGCTCTGCTCTCCTGTATATCCAGAGCTCTCCTGTGCTGTATAACCAGAGCTCTCCTCTCCTGTATAACCAGAGCTCTCCTCTCCTGTATAACCAGAGCTCTCCTGTGCTGTATAACCAGAGCTCTCCTCTCCTGTATAACCAGAGCTCTCCTCTCCTGTATAACCAGAGCTCTCCTGTCCTGTATAACCTGAGCTCTCCTGTCCTGTATAACCAGAGCTCTCCTCTCCTGTATAACCAGAGCTCTCCTGTGCTGTATAACCAGAGCTCTCCTCTCCTGTATAACCAGAGCTCTCCTCTCCTGTATAACCTGAGCTCTCCTGTACTGTATAACCAGAGCTCTCCTGTGCTGTATAACCAGAGCTCTCCTCTCCTGTATATCCAGAGCTCTCCTCTCCTGTATAACCAGAGCTCTCCTGTCCTGTATATCCAGAGCTCTCCTCTCTTGTATATCCAGATCTCTCCTGTGCTGTATAACCAGAGCTCTCCTCTCCTGTATAACCAGAGATCTCCTCTCCTGTATATCCAGAGCTCTCCTGTCTTGTATATCCAGAGCTCTCCTGTGCTGTATAACCAGAGCTCTCCTCTCCTGTATAACCAGAGCTCTCCTCTCCTGTATATCCAGAGATCTCCTCTCTTGTATATCCAGAGCTCTCCTGTGCTGTATAACCAGAGCTCTCCTCTCCTGTATATCCAGAGCTCTCCTCTCCTGTATAACCAGAGCTCTCCTGTGCTGTATAACCAGAGCTCTCCTCTCCTGTATAACCTGAGCTCTCCTGTCCTGTATAACCAGAGCTCTCCTCTCCTGTATAACCAGAGCTCTCCTCTCCTGTATATCCAGAGCTCTCCTCTCCTGTATATCCAGAGCTCTCCTGTGCTGTATAACCAGAGCTCTCCTCTCCTGTATAACCAGAGCTCTCCTCTGCTGTATAACCAGAGCTCTCCTGTCCTGTATAACCAGAGCTCTTCTGTCCTGTATAACCAGAGCTCTCCTCTCCTGTATAACCAGAGCTCTCCTCTCCTGTATATCCAGAGCTCTCCTCTCCTGTATAACCAGAGCTCTCCTGTGCTGTATAACCAGAGCTCTCCTCTCCTGTATAACCAGAGCTCTCCTCTCCTCTATATCCAGAGCTCTCCTCTCTTGTATATCCAGAGCTCTCCTGTGCTGTATAACCAGAGCTCTCCTCTCCTGTATATCCAGAGCTCTCCTCTCCTGTATATCCAGAGCTCTCCTGTGCTGTATAACCAGAGCTCTCCTCTCCTGTATATCCAGAGCTCTCCTCTCCTGTATATCCAGAGCTCTGCTCTCCTGTATATCCAGAGCTTTCCTCTCCTGTATATCCAGAGCTCTCCTGTCCTGTATATCCAGAGCTCTCCTGTGCTGTATAACCAGAGCTCTCCTCTCCTGTATAACCAGAGCTCTCCTCTTCTGTATAACCAGAGCTCTCCTGTCCTGTATAACCAGAGCTCTCCTGTCCTGTATAACCAGAGCTCTCCTCTCCTGTATAACCAGAGCTCTCCTCTCCTGTATATCCAGAGCTCTCCTCTCCTGTATATCCAGAGCTCTCCTGTCCTGTATAACCAGAGCTCTCCTGTGCTGTATAACCAGAGCTCTCCTCTCCTGTATAACCAGAGCTCTCCTCTCCTGTATAACCAGAGCTCTCCTGTCCTGTATAACCTGAGCTCTCCTGTCCTGTATAACCAGAGCTCTCCTCTCCTGTATAACCAGAGCTCTCCTCTCCTGTATATCCAGAGCTTTCCTCTCCTGTATATCCAGAGCTCTCCTGTCCTGTATATCCAGAGCTCTCCTGTGCTGTATAACCAGAGCTCTCCTCTCCTGTATAACCAGAGCTCTCCTCTCCTGTATAACCAGAGCTCTCCTGTCCTGTATAACCAGAGCTCTTCTGTCCTGTATAACCAGAGCTCTCCTCTCCTGTATAACCAGAGCTCTCCTCTCCAGTATATCCAGAGCTCTCCTCTCCTGTATAACCAGAGCTCTCCTGTGCTGTATAACCAGAGCTCTCCTGTGCTGTATAACCAGAGCTCTCCTCTCCTGTATAACCAGAGCTCTCCTCTCCTGTATAACCAGAGCTCTCCTGTCTTGTATAACCTGAGCTCTCCTGTCATGTATAACCAGAGCTCTCCTTTCCTGTATAACCAGAGCTCTCCTCTCCTGTATATCCAGAACTCTCCTGTGCTGTATAACCAGAGCTCTACTCTCCTGTATAACCAGAGATCT
Source organism: Leptodactylus fallax (assembly GCA_947044405.1). Lineage (NCBI taxonomy): Eukaryota > Metazoa > Chordata > Amphibia > Anura > Leptodactylidae > Leptodactylus > Leptodactylus fallax. The sequence goes on along the minus strand of CAMRHE010000988.1, from coordinate 265,008 downwards.
CCTCTCCTGTATATCCAGAGCTTTCCTGTCTTGTATATCCAGAGCTCTCCTGTCCTGTATAACCAGAGCTCTCCTCTCCTGTATAACCAGAGCTCTCCTCTCCTGTATAACCAGAGCTCTCCTCTCCTGTATATCCAGAGCTCTCCTCTCTTGTATATCCAGAGCTCTCCTGTGCTGTATAACCAGAGCTCTCCTCTCCTGTATATCCAGAGCTCTCCTGTCCTGTATATCCAGAGCTCTCCTCTCCTGTATATCCAGAGCTCTCCTCTCCTGTATATCCAGAGCTCTCCTCTCCTGTATATCCAGAGCTTTCCTCTCCTGTATATCCAGAGCTCTCCTGTCCTGTATATCCAGAGCTCTCCTGTGCTGTATAACCAGAGCTCTCCTCTCCTGTATAACCAGAGCTCTCCTCTCCTGTATAACCAGAGCTCTCCTGTCCTGTATAACCAGAGCTCTCCTGTCCTGTATAACCAGAGCTCTCCTCTCCTGTATAACCAGAGCTCTCCTCTCCTGTATATCCAGAGCTCTCCTCTCCTGTATAACCAGAGCTCTCCTCTCCTGTATATCCAGAGCTCTCCTGTGCTGTATAACCAGAGCTCTCCTCTCCTGTATAACCAGAGCTCTCCTCTCCTGTATAACCAGAGCTCTCCTGTCCTGTATAACCTGAGCTCTCCTGTCCTGTATAACCAGAGCTCTCCTCTCCTGTATAACCAGAGCTCTCCTCTCCTGTATAACCAGAGCTCTCCTCTCCTGTATAACCAGAGCTCTCCTCTCCTGTATAACCTGAGCTCTCCTGTACTGTATAACCAGAGCTCTCCTGTGCTGTATAACCAGAGCTCTCCTCTCCTGTATATCCAGAGCTCTCCTCTCCTGTATAACCAGAGCTCTCCTGTCCTGTATATCCAGAGCTCTCCTCTCTTGTATATCCAGATCTCTCCTGTGCTGTATAACCAGAGCTCTCCTCTCCTGTATAACCAGAGATCTCCTCTCCTGTATATCCAGAGCTCTCCTGTCTTGTATATCCAGAGCTCTCCTGTGCTGTATAACCAGAGCTCTCCTCTCCTGTATAACCAGAGCTCTCCTCTCCTGTATATCCAGAGATCTCCTCTCTTGTATATCCAGAGCTCTCCTGTGCTGTATAACCAGAGCTCTCCTCTCCTGTATATCCAGAGCTCTCCTCTCCTGTATAACCAGAGCTCTCCTGTGCTGTATAACCAGAGCTCTCCTCTCCTGTATAACCTGAGCTCTCCTGTCCTGTATAACCAGAGCTCTCCTCTCCTGTATAACCAGAGCTCTCCTCTCCTGTATATCCAGAGCTCTCCTCTCCTGTATATCCAGAGCTCTCCTGTGCTGTATAACCAGAGCTCTCCTCTCCTGTATAACCAGAGCTCTCCTCTGCTGTATAACCAGAGCTCTCCTGTCCTGTATAACCAGAGCTCTTCTGTCCTGTATAACCAGAGCTCTCCTCTCCTGTATAACCAGAGCTCTCCTCTCCTGTATATCCAGAGCTCTCCTCTCCTGTATAACCAGAGCTCTCCTGTGCTGTATAACCAGAGCTCTCCTCTCCTGTATAACCAGAGCTCTCCTCTCCTCTATATCCAGAGCTCTCCTCTCTTGTATATCCAGAGCTCTCCTGTGCTGTATAACCAGAGCTCTCCTCTCCTGTATATCCAGAGCTCTCCTCTCCTGTATATCCAGAGCTCTCCTGTGCTGTATAACCAGAGCTCTCCTCTCCTGTATATCCAGAGCTCTCCTCTCCTGTATATCCAGAGCTCTGCTCTCCTGTATATCCAGAGCTTTCCTCTCCTGTATATCCAGAGCTCTCCTGTCCTGTATATCCAGAGCTCTCCTGTGCTGTATAACCAGAGCTCTCCTCTCCTGTATAACCAGAGCTCTCCTCTTCTGTATAACCAGAGCTCTCCTGTCCTGTATAACCAGAGCTCTCCTGTCCTGTATAACCAGAGCTCTCCTCTCCTGTATAACCAGAGCTCTCCTCTCCTGTATATCCAGAGCTCTCCTCTCCTGTATAACCAGAGCTCTCCTGTGCTGTATAACCAGAGCTCTCCTCTCCTGTATAACCAGAGCTCTCCTCTCCTGTATAACCAGAGCTCTCCTGTCCTGTATAACCTGAGCTCTCCTGTCCTGTATAACCAGAGCTCTCCTCTCCTGTATAACCAGAGCTCTCCTCTCCTGTATATCCAGAGCTTTCCTCTCCTGTATATCCAGAGCTCTCCTGTCCTGTATATCCAGAGCTCTCCTGTGCTGTATAACCAGAGCTCTCCTCTCCTGTATAACCAGAGCTCTCCTCTCCTGTATATCCAGAGCTCTCCTGTCTTGTATATCCAGAGCTCTCCTGTGCTGTATAAGCAGAGCTCTCCTCTCCTGTATATCCAGAGCTCTCCTGTCTTGTATATCCAGAGCTCTCCTGTGCTGTATAACCAGAGCTTTCCTCTCCTGTATAACCAGAGCTCTCCTCTCCTGTATATCCAGAGCTCTCCTCTCTTGTATATCCAGAGCTCTCCTGTGCTGTATAACCTGAGCTCTCCTGTGCTGTATAACCAGAGCTCTCCTCTCCTGTATATCCAGAGCTCTCCTGTCCTGTATATCCAGAGCTCTCCTGTGCTGTTTAACCAGAGCTCTCCTCTCCTGTATATCCAGAGCTCTCCTCTCCTGTATATCTAGAGCTCTCCTCTCCTGTATATCCAGAGCTTTCCTCTCCTGTATAACCAGAGCTCTCCTGTCCTGTATAACCAGAGCTCTCCTGTCCTGTATAACCAGAGCTCTCCTGTCCTGTATAACCTGAGCTCTCCTGTCCTGTATAACCAGAGCTCTCCTCTCCTGTATAACCAGAGCTCTCCTCTCCTGTATATCCAGAGCTTTCCTCTCCTGTATATCCAGAGCTCTCCTGTCCTGTATATCCAGAGCTCTCCTGTGCTGTATAACCAGAGCTCTCCTCTCCTGTATAACCAGAGCTCTCCTCTCCTGTATAACCAGAGCTCTCCTCTCCTGTATATCCAGAGCTCTCCTCTCCTGTATAACCAGAGCTCTCCTGTGCTGTATAACCAGAGCTCTCCTGTGCTGTATAACCAGAGCTCTCCTCTCCTGTATAACCAGAGCTCTCCTCTCCTGTATAACCAGAGCTCTCCTGTCTTGTATAACCTGAGCTCTCCTGTCATGTATAACCAGAGCTCTCCTTTCCTGTATAACCAGAGCTCTCCTCTCCTGTATATCCAGAACTCTCCTGTGCTGTATAACCAGAGCTCTACTCTCCTGTATAACCAGAGATCTCCTCTCCAGTATATCCAGAGCTTTCCTGTCTTGTATATCCAGAGCTCTCCTGTCCTGTATAACCAGAGCTCTCCTCTCCTGTATAACCAGAGCTCTCCTCTCCTGTATAACCAGAGCTCTCCTCTCCTGTATATCCAGAGCTCTCCTCTCTTGTATATCCAGAGCTCTCCTGTGCTGTATAACCAGAGCTCTGCTCTCCTGTATATCCAGAGCTCTCCTGTGCTGTATAACCAGAGCTCTCCTCTCCTGTATATCCAGAGCTCTCCTGTCCTGTATATCCAGAGCTCTCCTCTCCTGTATATCCAGAGCTCTCCTCTCCTGTATATCCAGAGCTCTCCTCTCCTGTATATCCAGAGCTTTCCTCTCCTGTATATCCAGAGCTCTCCTGTCCTGTATATCCAGAGCTCTCCTGTGCTGTATAACCAGAGCTCTCCTCTCCTGTATAACCAGAGCTCTCCTCTCCTGTATAACCAGAGCTCTCCTGTCCTGTATAACCAGAGCTCTCCTGTCCTGTATAACCAGAGCTCTCCTCTCCTGTATAACCAGAGCTCTCCTCTCCTGTATATCCAGAGCTCTCCTCTCCTGTATAACCAGAGCTCTCCTCTCCTGTATATCCAGAGCTCTCCTGTGCTGTATAACCAGAGCTCTCCTCTCCTGTATAACCAGAGCTCTCCTCTCCTGTATAACCAGAGCTCTCCTGTCCTGTATAACCTGAGCTCTCCTGTCCTGTATAACCAGAGCTCTCCTCTCCTGTATAACCAGAGCTCTCCTCTCCTGTATAACCAGAGCTCTCCTCTCCTGTATAACCAGAGCTGTCCTCTCCTGTATATCCAGAGCTCTCCTCTCCTGTATATCTAGAGCTCTCCTCTCCTGTATATCCAGAGCTTTCCTCTCCTGTATAACCAGAGCTCTCCTGTCCTTTATAACCAGAGCTCTCCTGTCCTGTATAACCAGAGCTCTCCTCTCCTGTATAACCTGAGCTCTCCTGTGCTGTATAACCAGAGCTCTCCTCTCCTGTATAACCAGAGCTCTCCTCTCCTGTATATCCAGAGATCTCCTGTGCTGTATAACCAGAGCTCTCCTCTCCTGTATATCCAGAGCTCTCCTCTCCTGTATAACCAGAGCTCTCCTGTGCTGTATAACCAGAGCTCTCCTCTCCTGTATAACCAGAGCTCTCCTCTCCTGTATAACCAGAGCTCTCCTGTCCTGTATAACCTGAGCTCTCCTGTCCTGTATAACCAGAGCTCTCCACTCCTGTATAACCAGAGCTCTCCTGTGCTGTATAACCAGAGCTCTCCTCTCCTGTATAACCAGAGCTCTCCTCTCCTGTATAACCTGAGCTCTCCTGTACTGTATAACCAGAGCTCTCCTGTGCTGTATAACCAGAGCTCTCCTCTCCTGTATATCCAGAGCTCTCCTCTCCTGTATATCCAGATCTCTCCTGTGCTGTATAACCAGAGCTCTCCTCTCCTGTATAACCAGAGCTCTCCTCTCCTGTATAACCAGAGCTCTCCTGTCTTGTATATCCAGAGCTCTCCTGTGCTGTATAACCAGAGCTCTCCTCTCCTGTATAACCAGAGCTCTCCTCTCCTGTATATCCAGAGCTCTCCTCTCTTGTATATCCAGAGCTCTCCTGTGCTGTATAACCAGAGCTCTCCTCTCCTGTATAACCAGAGCTCTCCTCTCCTGTATATCCAGAACTCTCCTCTCCTGTATAACCAGAGCTCTCCTGTGCTGTATAACCAGAGCTCTCCTCTCCTGTATAACCTGAGCTCTCCTGTCCTGTATAACCAGAGCTCTCCTCTCCTGTATAATCAGAGCTCTCCTCTCCTGTATATCCAGAGCTCTCCTCTCCTGTATATCCAGAGCTCTCCTGTGCTGTATAACCAGAGCTCTCCTCTCCTGTATAACCAGAGCTCTCCTCTCCTGTATAACCAGAGCTCTCCTGTCCTGTATAACCAGAGCTCTTCTGTCCTGTATAACCAGAGCTCTCCTCTCCTGTATAACCAGAGCTCTCCTCTCCTGTATATCCAGAGCTCTCCTCTCTTGTATATCCAGAGCTCTCCTGTGCTGTATAACCAGAGCTCTCCTCTCCTGTATATCCAGAGCTCTCCTCTCCTGTATATCCAGAGCTCTCCTGTGCTGTATAACCAGAGCTCTCCTCTCCTGTATATCCAGAGCTCTCCTCTCCTGTATATCCAGAACTCTGCTCTCCTGTATATCCAGAGCTTTCCTCTCCTGTATATCCAGAGCTCTCCTGTCCTGTATATCCAGAGCTCTCCTGTGCTGTATAACCAGAGCTCTCCTCTCCTGTATAACCAGAGCTCTCCTCTTCTGTATAACCAGAGCTCTCCTGTCCTGTATAACCAGAGCTCTCCTGTCCTGTATAACCAGAGCTCTCCTCTCCTTTATAACCAGAGCTCTCCTCTCCTGTATATCCAGAGCTCTCCTCTCCTGTATAACCAGAGCTCTCCTGTGCTGTATAACCAGAGCTCTCCTCTCCTGTATAACCAGAGCTCTCCTCTCCTGTATAACCAGAGCTCTCCTGTCCTGTATAACCTGAGCTCTCCTGTCCTGTATAACCAGAGCTCTCCTCTCCTGTATAACCAGAGCTCTCCTCTCCTGTATATCCAGTGCTTTCCTCTCCTGTATATCCAGAGCTCTCCTGTCCTGTATATCCAGAGCTCTCCTGTGCTGTATAACCAGAGCTCTCCTCTCCTGTATAACCAGAGCTCTCCTCTCCTGTATAACCAGAGCTCTCCTGTCCTGTATAACCAGAGCTCTTCTGTCCTGTATAACCAGAGCTCTCCTCTCCTGTATAACCAGAGCTCTCCTCTCCTGTATATCCAGAGCTCTCCTCTCCTGTATAACCAGAGCTCTCCTGTGCTGTATAACCAGAGCTCTCCTGTGCTGTATAACCAGAGCTCTCCTCTCCTGTATAACCAGAGCTCTCCTCTCCTGTATAACCAGAGCTCTCCTGTCTTGTATAACCTGAGCTCTCCTGTCATGTATAACCAGAGCTCTCCTTTCCTGTATAACCAGAGCTCTCCTCTCCTGTATATCCAGATCTCTCCTGTGCTGTATAACCAGAGCTCTACTCTCCTGTATAACCAGAGATCTCCTCTCCTGTATATCCAGAGCTTTCCTGTCTTGTATATCCAGAGCTCTCCTGTGCTGTATAACCAGAGCTCTCCTATCCTGTATAACCAGAGCTCTCCTCTCCTGTATATCCAGAGCTCTCCTCTCTTGTATATCCAGAGCTCTCCTGTGCTGTATAACCAGAGCTCTGCTCTCCTGTATATCCAGAGCTCTCCTGTGCTGTATAACCAGAGCTCTCCTCTCCTGTATATCCAGAGCTCTCCTGTCCTGTATATCCAGAGCTCTCCTCTCCTGTATATCCAGAGCTCTCCTCTCCTGTATATCCAGAGCTCTCCTCTCCTGTATATCCAGAGCTTTCCTCTCCTGTATATCCAGAGCTCTCCTGTCCTGTATATCCAGAGCTCTCCTGTGCTGTATAACCAGGGCTCTCCTCTCCTGTATAACCAGAGCTCTCCTCTCCTGTATAACCAGAGCTCTCCTGTCCTGTATAACCTGAGCTCTCCTGTCCTGTATAACCAGAGCTCTCCTCTCCTGTATAACCAGAGCTCTCCTCTCCTGTATATCCAGTGCTTTCCTCTCCTGTATATCCAGAGCTCTCCTGTCCTGTATATCCAGAGCTCTCCTCTGCTGTATAACCAGAGCTCTCCTCTCCTGTATAACCAGAGCTCTCCTCTCCTGTATAACCAGAGCTCTCCTGTCCTGTATAACCAGAGCTCTTCTGTCCTGTATAACCAGAGCTCTCCTCTCCTGTATAACCAGAGCTCTCCTCTCCTGTATATCCAGAGCTCTCCTCTCCTGTATAACCAGAGCTCTCCTGTGCTGTATAACCAGAGCTCTCCTGTGCTGTATAACCAGAGCTCTCCTCTCCTGTATAACCAGAGCTCTCCTCTCCTGTATAACCAGAGCTCTCCTGTCTTGTATAACCTGAGCTCTCCTGTCATGTATAACCAGAGCTCTCCTTTCCTGTATAACCAGAGCTCTCCTCTCCTGTATATCCAGATCTCTCCTGTGCTGTATAACCAGAGCTCTACTCTCCTGTATAACCAGAGATCTCCTCTCCTGTATATCCAGAGCTTTCCTGTCTTGTATATCCAGAGCTCTCCTGTGCTGTATAACCAGAGCTCTCCTCTCCTGTATAACCAGAGCTCTCCTCTCCTGTATATCCAGAGCTCTCCTCTCTTGTATATCCAGAGCTCTCCTGTGCTGTATAACCAGAGCTCTGCTCTCCTGTATATCCAGAGCTCTCCTGTGCTGTATAACCAGAGCTCTCCTCTCCTGTATATCCAGAGCTCTCCTCTCCTGTATATCCAGAGCTCTCCTCTCCTGTATATCCAGAGCTCTCCTCTCCTGTATATCCAGAGCTTTCCTCTCCTGTATATCCAGAGCTCTCCTGTCCTGTATATCCAGAGCTCTCCTGTGCTGTATAACCAGGGCTCTCCTCTCCTGTATAACCAGAGCTCTCCTCTCCTGTATAACCAGAGCTCTCCTGTCCTGTATAACCAGAGCTCTCCTGTCCTGTATAACCAGAGCTCTCCTCTCCTGTATAACCAGAGCTCTCCTCTCCTGTATATCCAGAGCTCTCCTCTCTTGTATATCCAGAGCTCTCCTGTGCTGTATAACCAGAGCTCTCCTCTCCTGTATATCCAGAGCTCTCCTGTCCTGTATATCCAGAGCTCTCCTCTCCTGTATATCCAGAGCTCTCCTCTCCTGTATATCCAGAGCTCTCCTCTCCTGTATATCCAGAGCTTTCCTCTCCTGTATATCCAGAGCTCTCCTGTCCTGTATATCCAGAGCTCTCCTGTGCTGTATAACCAGAGCTCTCCTCTCCTGTATAACCAGAGCTCTCCTCTCCTGTATAACCAGAGCTCTCCTGTCCTGTATAACCAGAGCTCTCCTGTCCTGTATAACCAGAGCTCTCCTCTCCTGTATAACCAGAGCTCTCCTCTCCTGTATATCCAGAGCTCTCCTCTCCTGTATAACCAGAGCTCTCCTCTCCTGTATATCCAGAGCTCTCCTGTGCTGTATAACCAGAGCTCTCCTCTCCTGTATAACCAGAGCTCTCCTGTGCTGTATAACCAGAGCTCTCCTCTCCTGTATAACCTGAGCTCTCCTGTCCTGTATAACCAGAGCTCTCCTCTCCTGTATAACCAGAGCTCTCCTCTCCTGTATATCCAGAGCTCTCCTGTGCTGTATAACCAGAGCTCTCCTCTCCTGTATATCCAGAGCTCTCCTGTGCTGTATAACCAGAGCTCTCCTCTCCTGTATAACCAGAGCTCTCCTCTCCTGTATAACCAGAGCTCTCCTGTCCTGTATAACCAGAGCTCTTCTGTCCTGTATAACCAGAGCTCTCCTCTCCTGTATAACCAGAGCTCTCCTCTCCTGTATATCCAGAGCTCTCCTCTCCTGTATAACCAGAGCTCTCCTGTGCTGTATAACCAGAGCTCTCCTCTCCTGTATAACCAGAGCTCTCCTCTCCTGTATATCCAGAGCTCTCCTCTCTTGTATATCCAGAGCTCTCCTGTGCTGTATAACCAGAGCTCTCCTCTCCTGTATATCCAGAGCTCTCCTCTCCTGTATATCCAGAGCTCTCCTGTGCTGTATAACCAGAGCTCTCCTCTCCTGTATATCCAGAGCTCTCCTCTCCTGTATATCCAGAGCTCTGCTCTCCTGTATATCCAGAGCTTTCCTCTCCTGTATATCCAGAGCTCTCCTGTCCTGTATATCCAGAGCTCTCCTGTGCTGTATAACCAGAGCTCTCCTCTCCTGTATAACCAGAGCTCTCCTCTTCTGTATAACCAGAGCTCTCCTGTCCTGTATAACCAGAGCTCTCCTGTCCTGTATAACCAGAGCTCTCCTCTCCTGTATAACCAGAGCTCTCCTCTCCTGTATATCCAGAGCTCTCCTCTCCTGTATAACCAGAGCTCTCCTGTGCTGTATAACCAGAGCTCTCCTCTCCTGTATAACCAGAGCTCTCCTCTCCTGTATAACCAGAGCTCTCCTGTCCTGTATAACCTGAGCTCTCCTGTCCTGTATAACCAGAGCTCTCCTCTCCTGTATAACCAGAGGTCTCCTCTCCTGTATATCCAGAGCTTTCCTCTCCTGTATATCCAGAGCTCTCCTGTCCTGTATATCCAGAGCTCTCCTGTGCTGTATAACCAGAGCTCTCCTCTCCTGTATAACCAGAGCTCTCCTCTCCTGTATAACCAGTGCTCTCCTGTCCTGTATAACCAGAGCTCTTCTGTCCTGTATAACCAGAGCTCTCCTCTCCTGTATAACCAGAGCTCTCCTCTCCTGTATATCCAGAGCTCTCCTCTCCTGTATAACCAGAGCTCTCCTGTGCTGTATAACCAGAGCTCTCCTGTGCTGTATAACCAGAGCTCTCCTCTCCTGTATAACCAGAGCTCTCCTCTCCTGTATAACCAGAGCTCTCCTGTCTTGTATAACCTGAGCTCTCCTGTCATGTATAACCAGAGCTCTCCTTTCCTGTATAACCAGAGCTCTCCTCTCCTGTATATCCAGATCTCTCCTGTGCTGTATAACCAGAGCTCTACTCTCCTGTATAACCAGAGATCTCCTCTCCTGTATATCCAGAGCTTTCCTGTCTTGTATATCCAGAGCTCTCCTGTGCTGTATAACCAGAGCTCTCCTCTCCTGTATAACCAGAGCTCTCCTCTCCTGTATATCCAGAGCTCTCCTCTCTTGTATATCCAGAGCTCTCCTGTGCTGTATAACCAGAGCTCTGCTCTCCTGTATATCCAGAGCTCTCCTGTGCTGTATAACCAGAGCTCTCCTCTCCTGTATATCCAGAGCTCTCCTGTCCTGTATATCCAGAGCTCTCCTCTCCTGTATATCCAGAGCTCTCCTCTCCTGTATATCCAGAGCTCTCCTCTCCTGTATATCCAGAGCTTTCCTCTCCTGTATATCCAGAGCTCTCCTGTCCTGTATATCCAGAGCTCTCCTGTGCTGTATAACCAGAGCTCTCCTCTCCTGTATAACCAGAGCTCTCCTCTCCTGTATAACCAGAGCTCTCCTGTCCTGTATAACCAGAGCTCTCCTGTCCTGTATAACCAGAGCTCTCCTCTCCTGTATAACCAGAGCTCTCCTCTCCTGTATATCCAGAGCTCTCCTCTCCTGTATAACCAGAGCTCTCCTCTCCTGTATATCCAGAGCTCTCCTGTGCTGTATAACCAGAGCTCTCCTCTCCTGTATAACCAGAGCTCTCCTGTGCTGTATAACCAGAGCTCTCCTCTCCTGTATAACCTGAGCTCTCCTGTCCTGTATAACCAGAGCTCTCCTCTCCTGTATAACCAGAGCTCTCCTCTCCTGTATATCCAGAGCTCTCCTGTGCTGTATAACCAGAGCTCTCCTCTCCTGTATATCCAGAGCTCTCCTGTGCTGTATAACCAGAGCTCTCCTCTCCTGTATAACCAGAGCTCTCCTCTCCTGTATAACCAGAGCTCTCCTGTCCTGTATAACCAGAGCTCTTCTGTCCTGTATAACCAGAGCTCTCCTCTCCTGTATAACCAGAGCTCTCCTCTCCTGTATATCCAGAGCTCTCCTCTCCTGTATAACCAGAGCTCTCCTGTGCTGTATAACCAGAGCTCTCCTCTCCTGTATAACCAGAGCTCTCCTCTCCTGTATATCCAGAGCTCTCCTCTCTTGTATATCCAGAGCTCTCCTGTGCTGTATAACCAGAGCTCTCCTCTCCTGTATATCCAGAGCTCTCCTCTCCTGTATATCCAGAGCTCTCCTGTGCTGTATAACCAGAGCTCTCCTCTCCTGTATATCCAGAGCTCTCCTCTCCTGTATATCCAGAGCTCTGCTCTCCTGTATATCCAGAGCTTTCCTCTCCTGTATATCCAGAGCTCTCCTGTCCTGTATATCCAGAGCTCTCCTGTGCTGTATAACCAGAGCTCTCCTCTCCTGTATAACCAGAGCTCTCCTCTTCTGTATAACCAGAGCTCTCCTGTCCTGTATAACCAGAGCTCTCCTGTCCTGTATAACCAGAGCTCTCCTCTCCTGTATAACCAGAGCTCTCCTCTCCTGTATATCCAGAGCTCTCCTCTCCTGTATAACCAGAGCTCTCCTGTGCTGTATAACCAGAGCTCTCCTCTCCTGTATAACCAGAGCTCTCCTCTCCTGTATAACCAGAGCTCTCCTGTCCTGTATAACCTGAGCTCTCCTGTCCTGTATAACCAGAGCTCTCCTCTCCTGTATAACCAGAGGTCTCCTCTCCTGTATATCCAGAGCTTTCCTCTCCTGTATATCCAGAGCTCTCCTGTCCTGTATATCCAGAGCTCTCCTGTGCTGTATAACCAGAGCTCTCCTCTCCTGTATAACCAGAGCTCTCCTCTCCTGTATAACCAGTGCTCTCCTGTCCTGTATAACCAGAGCTCTTCTGTCCTGTATAACCAGAGCTCTCCTCTCCTGTATAACCAGAGCTCTCCTCTCCTGTATATCCAGAGCTCTCCTCTCCTGTATAACCAGAGCTCTCCTGTGCTGTATAACCAGAGCTCTCCTGTGCTGTATAACCAGAGCTCTCCTCTCCTGTATAACCAGAGCTCTCCTCTCCTGTATAACCAGAGCTCTCCTGTCTTGTATAACCTGAGCTCTCCTGTCATGTATAACCAGAGCTCTCCTTTCCTGTATAACCAGAGCTCTCCTCTCCTGTATATCCAGATCTCTCCTGTGCTGTATAACCAGAGCTCTACTCTCCTGTATAACCAGAGATCTCCTCTCCTGTATATCCAGAGCTTTCCTGTCTTGTATATCCAGAGCTCTCCTGTGCTGTATAACCAGAGCTCTCCTCTCCTGTATAACCAGAGCTCTCCTCTCCTGTATATCCAGAGCTCTCCTCTCTTGTATATCCAGAGCTCTCCTGTGCTGTATAACCAGAGCTCTGCTCTCCTGTATATCCAGAGCTCTCCTGTGCTGTATAACCAGAGCTCTCCTCTCCTGTATATCCAGAGCTCTCCTGTCCTGTATATCCAGAGCTCTCCTCTCCTGTATATCCAGAGCTCTCCTCTCCTGTATATCCAGAGCTCTCCTCTCCTGTATATCCAGAGCTTTCCTCTCCTGTATATCCAGAGCTCTCCTGTCCTGTATATCCAGAGCTCTCCTGTGCTGTATAACCAGAGCTCTCCTCTCCTGTATAACCAGAGCTCTCCTCTCCTGTATAACCAGAGCTCTCCTGTCCTGTATAACCAGAGCTCTCCTGTCCTGTATAACCAGAGCTCTCCTCTCCTGTATAACCAGAGCTCTCCTCTCCTGTATATCCAGAGCTCTCCTCTCCTGTATAACCAGAGCTCTCCTCTCCTGTATATCCAGAGCTCTCCTGTGCTGTATAACCAGAGCTCTCCTCTCCTGTATAACCAGAGCTCTCCTATCCTGTATAACCAGAGCTCTCCTGTCCTGTATAACCTGAGCTCTCCTGTCCTGTATAACCAGAGCTCTCCTCTCCTGTATAACCAGAGCTCTCCTCTCCTGTATAACCAGAGCTCTCCTCTCCTGTATATCCAGAGCTCTCCTCTCTTGTATATCCAGAGCTCTCCTGTGCTGTATAACCAGAGCTCTGCTCTCCTGTATATCCAGAGCTCTCCTGTGCTGTATAACCAGAGCTCTCCTCTCCTGTATATCCAGAGCTCTCCTGTCCTGTATATCCAGAGCTCTCCTCTCCTGTATATCCAGAGCTCTCCTCTCCTGTATATCCAGAGCTCTCCTCTCCTGTATATCCAGAGCTTTCCTCTCCTGTATATCCAGAGCTCTCCTGTCCTGTATATCCAGAGCTCTCCTGTGCTGTATAACCAGAGCTCTCCTCTCCTGTATAACCAGAGCTCTCCTCTCCTGTATAACCAGAGCTCTCCTGTCCTGTATAACCAGAGCTCTCCTGTCCTGTATAACCAGAGCTCTCCTCTCCTGTATAACCAGAGCTCTCCTCTCCTGTATATCCAGAGCTCTCCTCTCCTGTATAACCAGAGCTCTCCTCTCCTGTATATCCAGAGCTCTCCTCTCCTGTATAACCAGAGCTCTCCTCTCCTGTATAACCAGAGCTCTCCTGTCCTGTATAACCTGAGCTCTCCTGTCCTGTATAACCAGAGCTCTCCTCTCCTGTATAACCAGAGCTCTCCTCTCCTGTATAACCAGAGTTCTCCTCTCCTGTATATCCAGAGCTCTCCTCTCCTGTATAACCAGAGCTCTCCTCTCCTGTATATCCAGAGCTCTCCTCTCTTGTATATCCAGAGCTCTCCTGTGCTGTATAACCAGAGCTCTCCTCTCCTGTATATCCAGAGCTCTCCTCTCCTGTATAACCAGAGCTCTCCTCTCCTGTATAACCAGAGTTCTCCTCTCCTGTATATCCAGAGCTCTCCTCTCTTGTATATCCAGAGCTCTCCTGTGCTGTATAACCAGAGCTCTCCTCTCCTGTATAACCAGAGCTCTCCTCTCCTGTATATCCAGAGCTCTCCTCTCTTGTATATCCAGAGCTCTCCTGTGCTGTATAACCAGAGCTCTCCTCTCCTGTATATCCAGAGCTCTCCTCTCCTGTATATCCAGAGCTCTCCTCTCCTGTATATCCAGAGCTCTCCTCTCCTGTATAACCAGAGCTCTCCTCTCCTGTATAACCAGAGCTCTCCTCTCCTGTATAACCAGAGCTCTCCTCTTCTGTATAACCAGAGCTCTCCTGTCCTGTATAACCAGAGCTCTCCTGTCCTGTATAACCAGAGCTCTCCTGTCCTGTATAACCAGAGCTCTCCTCTCCTGTATATCCAGAGCTCTCCTCTCCTGTATAACCAGAGCTCTCCTGTGCTGTATAACCAGAGCTCTCCTCTCCTGTATAACCAGAGCTCTCCTCTCCTGTATAACCAGAGCTCTCCTCTCCTGTATATCCAGAGCTCTCCTGTGCTGTATAACCATAGCTCTCCTGTCCTGTATAAACTGAGCTCTCCTGTCCTGTATAACCAGAGCTCTCCTCTCCTGTATAACCAGAGCTCTCCTCTCCTGTATAACCATAGCTCTCCTGTCCTGTATAAACTGAGCTCTCCTGTCCTGTATAACCAGAGCTCTCCTCTCCTGTATAACCAGAGCTCTCCTCTCCTGTATATCCAGAGCTTTCCTCTCCTGTATATGCAGAGCTCTCCTGTCCTGTATATCCAGAGCTCTCCTGTGCTGTATAACCAGAGCTCTCCTCTACTGTATAACCAGAGCTCTCCTCTCCTGTATAACCAGAGCTCTCCTGTCCTGTATAACCAGAGCTCTCCTGTCCTGTATAACCTGAGCTCTCCTCTCCTGTATATCCAGAGCTCTCCTCTCCTGTATAACCAGAGCTCTCCTCTCCTGTATATCCAGAGCTCTCCTCTCCTGTATAACCAGAGCTCTCCTGTGCTGTATAACCAGAGCTCTCCTCTCCTGTATATCCAGAGCTCTCCTCTCCTGTATAACCAGAGCTCTCCTGTGCTGTATAACCAGAGCTCTCCTCTCCTGTATAACCAGAGCTCTCCTCTCCTGTATAACCAGAGCTCTCCTCTCCTGTATATCCAGAGCTCTCCTGTGCTGTATAACCATAGCTCTCCTGTCCTGTATAAACTGAGCTCTCCTGTCCTGTATAACCAGAGCTCTCCTCTCCTGTATAACCAGAGCTCTCCTCTCCTGTATAACCATAGCTCTCCTGTCCTGTATAAACTGAGCTCTCCTGTCCTGTATAACCAGAGCTCTCCTCTCCTGTATAACCAGAGCTCTCCTCTCCTGTATATCCAGAGCTTTCCTCTCCTGTATATGCAGAGCTCTCCTGTCCTGTATATCCAGAGCTCTCCTGTGCTGTATAACCAGAGCTCTCCTCTACTGTATAACCAGAGCTCTCCTCTCCTGTATAACCAGAGCTCTCCTGTCCTGTATAACCAGAGCTCTCCTGTCCTGTATAACCTGAGCTCTCCTCTCCTGTATATCCAGAGCTCTCCTCTCCTGTATAACCAGAGCTCTCCTCTCCTGTATATCCAGAGCTCTCCTCTCCTGTATAACCAGAGCTCTCCTGTGCTGTATAACCAGAGCTCTCCTCTCCTGTATAACCAGAGCTCTCCTCTCCTGTATATGCAGAGCTCTCCTCTCTTGTATATCCAGAGCTCTCCTGTGCTGTATAACCAGAGCTCTCCTCTCTTGTATATCCAGAGCTCTCCTCTCCTGTATATCCAGAGCTCTCCTGTGCTGTATAACCAGAGCTCTCCTCTCCTGTATAACCAGAGCTCTCCTATCCTGTATAACCAGAGCTCTCCTGTCCTGTATAACCTGAGCTCTCCTGTCCTGTATAACCAGAGCTCTCCTCTCCTGTATAACCAGAGCTCTCCTCTCCTGTATATCCAGAGCTCTCCTCTCTTGTATATCCAGAGCTCTCCTGTGCTGTATAACCAGAGCTCTGCTCTCCTGTATATCCAGAGCTCTCCTGTGCTGTATAACCAGAGCTCTCCTCTCCTGTATATCCAGAGCTCTCCTGTCCTGTATATCCAGAGCTCTCCTCTCCTGTATATCCAGAGCTCTCCTCTCCTGTATATCCAGAGCTCTCCTGTCCTGTATATCCAGAGCTCTCCTCTCCTGTATAACCAGAGCTCTCCTCTCCTGTATAACCAGAGCTCTCCTGTCCTGTATAACCAGAGCTCTCCTGTCCTGTATAACCAGAGCTCTCCTCTCCTGTATAACCAGAGCTCTCCTCTCCTGTATATCCAGAGCTCTCCTCTCCTGTATAACCAGAGCTCTCCTCTCCTGTATATCCAGAGCTCTCCTCTCCTGTATAACCAGAGCTCTCCTCTCCTGTATAACCAGAGCTCTCCTGTCCTGTATAACCTGAGCTCTCCTGTCCTGTATAACCAGAGCTCTCCTCTCCTGTATAACCAGAGCTCTCCTCTCCTGTATAACCAGAGTTCTCCTCTCCTGTATATCCAGAGCTCTCCTCTCCTGTATAACCAGAGCTCTCCTCTCCTGTATATCCAGAGCTCTCCTCTCTTGTATATCCAGAGCTCTCCTGTGCTGTATAACCAGAGCTCTCCTCTCCTGTATATCCAGAGCTCTCCTCTCCTGTATAACCAGAGCTCTCCTCTCCTGTATAACCAGAGTTCTCCTCTCCTGTATATCCAGAGTCTCCTCTCTGTATATCCAGAGCTCTCCTGTGCTGTATAACCAGAGCTCTCCTCTCCTGTATAACCAGAGCTCTCCTCTCCTGTATATCCAGAGCTCTCCTCTCTGTATATCCAGAGCTCTCCTGTGCTGTATAACCAGAGCTCTCCTCTCCTGTATATCCAGAGCTCTCCTCTCCTGTATATCCAGAGCTCTCCTCTCCTGTATATCCAGAGCTCTCCTCTCCTGTATAACCAGAGCTCTCCTCTCCTGTATAACCAGAGCTTCCTCTCCTGTATAACCAGAGCTCTCCTTTCTGTATAACCAGAGCTCTCCTGTCCTGTATAACCAGAGCTCTCTGTCCTGTATAACCAGAGCTCTCCTGTCCTGTATACCAGAGCTTCCTTCCTGTATATCCAGAGCTCTCCTTCCTGTATAACCAGAGCTCTCCTGTGCTGTATAACCAGAGCTCTCCTCTCCTGTATAACCAGAGCTCTCCTCTCCTGTATAACCAGAGCTCTCCTCTCCTGTATATCCAGAGCTCTCCTGTGCTGTATAACCATGCTCTCCTGTCCTGTATAAACTGAGCTCTCCTGTCCTGTATAACCAGAGCTCTCCTCTCCTGTATAACCAGAGTTCCTCTCCTGTATAACCATAGCTCTCCTGTCCTGTATAAACTGAGCTCTCCTGTCCTGTATAACCAGAGCTCTCCTCTCCTGTATAACCAGAGCTCTCCTCTCCTGTATATCCAGAGCTTTCCTCTCCTGTATATGCAGAGCTCTCCTGTCCTGTATATCCAGAGCTCTCCTGTGCTGTATAACCAGAGCTCTCCTCTACTGTATAACCAGAGTCTCCTCTCCTGTATAACCAGAGCTCTCCTGTCCTGTATAACCAGAGCTCTCCTGTCCTGTATAACCTGAGCTCTCCTTCCTGTATATCCAGAGCTCTCCTCTCCTGTATAACCAGAGCTCTCCTCTCCTGTATATCCAGAGCTCTCCTCTCCTGATAACCAGAGCTCTCCTGTGCTGTATAACCAGAGCTCTCCTCTCCTGTATACCAGAGCTCTCCTCTCCTGTATAACCAGAGCTCTCCTGTGCTGTATAACCAGAGCTCTCCTCTCCTGTATAACCAGAGCTCTCCTCTCCTGTATAACCAGAGCTCTCCTCTCCTGTATATCCAGAGCTCTCCTGTGCTGTATAACCATAGCTCTCCTGTCCTGTATAAACTGAGCTCTCCTGTCCTGTATAACCAGAGCTCTCCTCTCCTGTATAACCAGAGCTCTCCTCTCCTGTATAACCATAGCTCTCCTGTCCTGTATAAACTGAGCTCTCCTGTCCTGTATAACCAGAGCTCTCCTCTCCTGTATAACCAGAGCTCTCCTCTCCTGTATATCCAGAGCTTTCCTCTCCTGTATATGCAGAGCTCTCCTGTCCTGTATATCCAGAGCTCTCCTGTGCTGTATAACCAGAGCTCTCCTCTACTGTATAACCAGAGCTCTCCTCTCCTGTATAACCAGAGCTCTCCTGTCCTGTATAACCAGAGCTCTCCTGTCCTGTATAACCTGAGCTCTCCTCTCCTGTATATCCAGAGCTCTCCTCTCCTGTATAACCAGAGCTCTCCTCTCCTGTATATCCAGAGCTCTCCTCTCCTGTATAACCAGAGCTCTCCTGTGCTGTATAACCAGAGCTCTCCTCTCCTGTATAACCAGAGCTCTCCTCTCCTGTATATGCAGAGCTCTCCTCTCTTGTATATCCAGAGCTCTCCTGTGCTGTATAACCAGAGCTCTCCTCTCTTGTATATCCAGAGCTCTCCTCTCCTGTATATCCAGAGCTCTCCTGTGCTGTATAACCAGAGCTCTCCTCTCCTGTATATCCAGAGCTCTCCTCTCCTGTATATCCAGAGCTCTGCTCTCCTGTATATCCAGAGCTTTCCTCTCCTGTATATCCAGAGCTCTCCTGTCCTGTATATCCAGAGCTCTCCTGTGCTGTATAACCAGAGCTCTCCTCTCATGTATAACCAGAGCTCTCCTCTTCTGTATAACCAGAGCTCTCCTGTCCTGTATAACCAGAGCTCTCCTGTCCTGTATAACCAGAGCTCTCCTCTCCTGTATAACCAGAGCTCTCCTCTCCTGTATATCCAGAGCTCTCCTCTCCTGTATAACCAGAGCTCTCCTGTGCTGTATAACCAGAGCTCTCCTCTCCTGTATAACCAGAGCTCTCCTCTCCTGTATAACCAGAGCTCTCCTGTCCTGTATAACCTGAGCTCTCCTGTCCTGTATAACCAGAGCTCTCCTCTCCTGTATAACCAGAGCTCTCCTCTCCTGTATATCCAGAGCTCTCCTGTGCTGTATAACCAGAGCTCTCCTGTGCTGTATAACCAGAGCTCTCCTCTCCTGTATAACCAGAGCTCTCCTCTCCTGTATAACCTGAGCTCTCCTCTCCTGTATAACCAGAGCTCTCCTCTCCTGTATAACCAGAGCTCTCCTGTCTTGTATATCCAGAGCTCTCCTGTGCTGTATAACCAGAGCTCTCCTCTCCTGTATAACCAGAGCTCTCCTCTCCTGTATAACCAGAGCTCTCCTCTCTTGTATAACCAGAGCTCTCCTGTGCTGTATAATCAGAGCTCTCCTGTCCTGTATAACCTGAGCTCTCCTCTCCTGTATAACCAGAGCTCTCCTCTCCTGTATAACCAGAGCTCTCCTGTCCTGTACAACCAGAGCTCTCCTGTGCTGTATAACCAGAGCTCTCCTGTCCTGTATATCCAGAGCTCTCCTCTCCTGTATATCCAGAGCTCTCCTCTCCTGTATAACCAGAGCTCTCCTCTCCTGTATATCCAGAGCTCTCCTGTCCTGTATATCCAGAGCTCTCCTGTGCTGTATAACCAGAGCTCTCCTGTGCTGTATAACCAGAGCTCTGCTCTCCTGTATATCCAGAGCTCTCCTGTGCTGTATAACCAGAGCTCTCCTCTCCTGTATATCCAGAGCTCTCCTCTCCTGTATATCCAGAGCTCTCCTCTCCTGTGTATATAGAATTTTTCTGCAATTCCCCGACTCTGTGGGCTGTGGATGCGGGTGCGGTACAATGTAAGGCTGTAGAATGATTAATGGTATTTGAGAAGCTGCCTGTCCTGCCTACCTGATGGGTTGGAGCAGGTTATCAGGGAGTCACTGTATTGTGGGCATCATACAGTATGTGTACCTCATGGGCATATTATGTGTGAGGACGGTTGGTAGTCTCCAAGAATAAGGGGGGCAGTCTCTTTTGTGTTGGTATTTTCTAGGTATGAGGCGTTGCGTCTAAGGGTAGGCAGTCTTGATAAGAGGAGCGGGTTGTATGTTTGTATAAAGTAGGCAGTCACTCTGTAGGAAGGGAAATCTCTGAGTAGGTAGGGTGGGTAGTTTCTGTGAAAGGGCAGCCTCTCATTGTGGGGTGGACAGTCCCTGTGGTAGGCAGTTTCTGGGCATGTAGGGTGGGCAGTCTCATTTTCTTTGGGGTGCTGTCTCTAGGTTTGTAGGATGGGCAGGCTCTCTCTGTTAGTGAAGCAGTCCCTGGGTATGTAGGGTGGGCACTCAGTCTCTGTGAGCGGGCAGACAATCTCAGTGAGGGGCAGGCTCTGGGAATGTAGGGAAGGCTGGCTGTCTATGTGATGGGCAGGCTCTGAGTATGTAGGGTGGGCAGGCTACCTCTGTAGGGCAGGCTCTCTCTCTGTAGGACGGGCAGGCTGTCTCTATGAGGGGCAGACTCTGTATATGTAGATTGGGCAGGCTGTCTCTATGATGGGCAGGTTGTCTCTGTAGGGTGGGCAGGCTGTTGGTGCTGTGGGCAGGCTCTGTCTCTGTAGGGTGGGCAGGTTCTGTGTATGTAAAACGGGCAGGCTGTCTCTGTGAGGGGCAGGCTCTGGGTATCTAGGGTGGGCAAGCTCTGTCTCTGTGAGGGGCAGGCTCTATGTATGTAGGGTGGGCAGGCTCTTGGCACTGTGGGCAGGCTCTATCTCTGTAGTGTGGGCAGACTCTCTGTAAGGTGGGTAGGCTCTCTCTATTGTGGGCAGGCTCTATATTTGTAGGGTGGGCAGGCTCTCCTGCTTTGGGCAGGCTGCTGGTGTTGTGGGCAGCCTCTCTGTGCTGTTGGCAGGCTTTATCTTGTAGGGTGGACAGGCTCTCTGTGCTGTGGGCAGGCTCTATCTGTGTATGGTGGGCATGCTGACTGTATTGTGGACAGGCTCTCTATATTGTGGGCAGGCTCTCTCTCCGTGCTGTGTGCAGGCTCTCTATATTGTGGGCAGGCTGGCTCTCTGTATTGTGGGCAGGCTCTCTGTATTGTGGGCAGGCTCTCTCTCCGTGCTGTGGACTGGCTCTCTGTATTGTGGGCAGGCTCTCTCTCCATGCTGTGTGCAGGCTCTCTATATTGTGGGCAGGCTGGCTCTCTGTATTGTGGGCAGGCTCTCTGTATTGTGGGCAGGCTCTCTCTTTATGCTGTGGGCTGGCTCTCTGTATTGTGGGTAGGCTCTCTGTATTATGGAGAGGCTCCCTCTCTCCGTGCTGTGGGCAGGCTCTCTATATTGTGGGCAGGCTGGCTCTCTGTGCTGTGGTCAGGCTCTCTGTATTGTGGGCAGGCTCTCTCTCCGTGCTGTGGGCAGGCTCCCTCTCTTTGCTGTGGGCAGGCTCTCTCCGTGCTGTGGGCAGGCTCTCAGTATTGTGGGCCGGCTCTCTGTATTGTGGGCAGGCTCTCAGTATTGTGGGCAGGCTTTCTCTGTGTTGTGGGCAGGCTCTCAGTATTGTGGGCAGGTTCTCTGTATTGTGGGCAGGATCTCTCTGTACTGTGGGCAGGCTCTCTGTATTGTGGGCAGGCTCTCAGTATTGCGGGCAGGCTCTCTGTATTGTGGGCAGGCTCTCTGTATTGTGGGCAGGCTCTCTCTCCGTGCTGTGGGCAGGCTCTCAGTATTGTGAGCAGGCTCTCAGTATTGTGGGCAGGCTCTCAGTATTGTGGGCAGGCTCTCTCTCTGTGCTGTGGGCAGGCTCTCTCTGTGCTGTGGGCAGGCTCTCAGTATTGTGGGCCGGCTCTCTGTATTGTGGGCAGGCTCTCTCTCTGTGCTGTGGGCAGGCGCTCTCTGTGCTGTGGGCAGGCTCTCAGTATTGTGGGCCGGCTCTCTGTATTGTGGGCAGGCTCTCAGTATTGTGGGCAGGCTCTCTCTCCGTGCTGTGGGCAGGCTGTCTGTAGTGTGGGCAGGCTCTCAGTAGTGTGGGCAGGCTCTCAGTATTGTGGGCAGGCTCTCTCTCTGTGCTGTGGGCAGGCTCTCTCTGTGCTGTGGGCAGGCTCTCAGTATTGTGGGCCGGCTCTCTGTATTGTGGGCAGGCTCTCTCTCTGTGCTGTGGGCAGGCGCTCTCTGTGCTGTGGGCAGGCTCTCAGTATTGTGGGCCGGCTCTCTGTATTGTGGGCAGGCTCTCAGTATTGTGGGCAGGCTTTCTCTGTGTTGTGGGCAGGCTCTCAGTATTGTGGGCAGGCTCTCTGTATTGTGGGCAGGATCTCTCTGTGCTGTGGGCAGGCTCTCTGTATTGTGGGCAGGCTCTCAGTAGTGTGGACAGGCTCTCTGTACTGTGGGCAGGCTCTCTGTATTGTGGGCAGGCTCTCTGTAGTGTGGGCAGGCTCTCTCTCCGTGCTGTGGGCAGGCTCTCTGTAGTGTGGGCAGGCTCTCTGTAGTGTGGGCAGGCTCTCAGTAGTGTGGGCAGGCTGTCTGTAGTGTGGGCAGGCTCTCAGTAGTGTGGGCAGGCTCTCTGTAGTGTGGGCAGGCTCTTAGTAGTGTGGGCAGGCTCTCTCTCCGTGGTGTGGGCAGGCTGTCTGTAGTGTGGGCAGGCTCTCAGTAGTGTGGGCAGGCTCTCAGTAGTGTGGGCAGGCTCTCTGTAGTGTGGGCAGGCTCTCAGTAGTGTGGGCAGGCTGTCTGTAGTGTGGGCAGGCTCTCAGTAGTGTGAGCAGGCTCTCAGTAGTGTGGGCAGGCTGTCTGTAGTGTGGGCAGGCTGTCTGTAGTGTGGGCAGGCTCTTAGTAGTGTGGGCAGGCTCTCTCTCCGTGCTGTGGGCAGGCTCTCAGTAGTGTGGGCAGGCTCTCAGTAGTGTGGGCAGGCTCTCAGTAGTGTGAGCAGGCTCTCAGTAGTGTGGGCAGGCTGTCTGTAGTGTGGGCAGGCTGTCTGTAGTGTGGGCAGGCTCTTAGTAGTGTGGGCAGGCTCTCTCTCCGTGCTGTGGGCAGGCTGTCTGTAGTGTGGGCAGGCTCTCTGTAGTGTGGGCAGGCTCTCTCTCTGTGCTGTGGGCAGGCTCTCTCTGTGCTGTGGGCAGGCTCTCAGTATTGTGGGCCGGCTCTCTGTATTGTGGGCAGGCTCTCTCTCTGTGCTGTGGGCAGGCGCTCTCTGTGCTGTGGGCAGGCTCTCAGTATTGTGGGCCGGCTCTCTGTATTGTGGGCAGGCTCTCAGTATTGTGGGCAGGCTCTCTCTCCGTGCTGTGGGCAGGCTGTCTGTAGTGTGGGCAGGCTCTCAGTAGTGTGGGCAGGCTCTCAGTATTGTGGGCAGGCTCTCTCTCTGTGCTGTGGGCAGGCTCTCTCTGTGCTGTGGGCAGGCTCTCAGTATTGTGGGCCGGCTCTCTGTATTGTGGGCAGGCTCTCTCTCTGTGCTGTGGGCAGGCGCTCTCTGTGCTGTGGGCAGGCTCTCAGTATTGTGGGCCGGCTCTCTGTATTGTGGGCAGGCTCTCAGTATTGTGGGCAGGCTTTCTCTGTGTTGTGGGCAGGCTCTCAGTATTGTGGGCAGGCTCTCTGTATTGTGGGCAGGATCTCTCTGTGCTGTGGGCAGGCTCTCTGTATTGTGGGCAGGCTCTCAGTAGTGTGGACAGGCTCTCTGTACTGTGGGCAGGCTCTCTGTATTGTGGGCAGGCTCTCTGTAGTGTGGGCAGGCTCTCTCTCCGTGCTGTGGGCAGGCTCTCTGTAGTGTGGGCAGGCTCTCTGTAGTGTGGGCAGGCTCTCAGTAGTGTGGGCAGGCTGTCTGTAGTGTGGGCAGGCTCTCAGTAGTGTGGGCAGGCTCTCTGTAGTGTGGGCAGGCTCTTAGTAGTGTGGGCAGGCTCTCTCTCCGTGGTGTGGGCAGGCTGTCTGTAGTGTGGGCAGGCTCTCAGTAGTGTGGGCAGGCTCTCAGTAGTGTGGGCAGGCTCTCTGTAGTGTGGGCAGGCTCTCAGTAGTGTGGGCAGGCTGTCTGTAGTGTGGGCAGGCTCTCAGTAGTGTGGGCAGGCTCTCAGTAGTGTGGGCAGGCTCTCTCTCCGTGCTGTGGGCAGGCTCTCAGTATTGTGGGCAGGCTCTCAGTAGTGTGGGCAGGCTGTCTGTAGTGTGGGCAGGCTGTCTGTAGTGTGGGCAGGCTCTTAGTAGTGTGGGCAGGCTCTCTCTCCGTGCTGTGGGCAGGCTGTCTGTAGTGTGGGCAGGCTCTCTGTAGTGTGGGCAGGCTCTCTGTAGTGTGGGCAGGCTGTCTGTAGTGTGGGCAGGCTCTCTCTCCGTGCTGTGGGCAGGCTGTCTGTAGTGTGGGCAGGCTCTCAGTAGTGTGGGCAGGCTCTCAGTAGTGTGGGCAGGCTGTTAGTAGTGTGGGCAGGCTCTCAGTAGTGTGGGCAGGCTCTCTGTAGTGTGGGCAGGCTGTCTGTAGTGTGGGCAGGCTCTTAGTAGTGTGGGCAGGCTCTCTCTCCGTGCTGTGGGCAGGCTGTCTGTAGTGTGGGCAGGCTCTCAGTAGTGTGGGCAGGCTGTCTGTAGTGTGGGCAGGCTCTCAGTAGTGTGGGCAGGCTCTCAGTAGTGTGGGCAGGCTGTTAGTAGTGTGGGCAGGCTCTCAGTAGTGTGGGCAGGCTCTCAGTAGTGTGGGCAGGCTCTCTGTAGTGTGGGCAGGCTCTCTGTAGTGTGGGCAGGCTCTCTCTCCGTGCTGTGGGCAGGCTGTCTGTAGTGTGGGCAGGCTCTCTGTAGTGTGGGCAGGCTGTCTGTAGTGTGGGCAGGCTCTTAGTAGTGTGGGCAGGCTCTCTGTAGTGTGGGCAGGCTGTCTGTAGTGTGGGCAGGCTCTCTCTCCGTGCTGTGGGCAGGCTGTCTGTAGTGTGGGCAGGCTCTCTGTAGTGTGGGCAGGCTCTCTGTAGTGTGGGCAGGCTGTCTGTAGTGTGGGCAGGCTGTTAGTAGTGTGGGCAGGCTCTCAGTAGTGTGGGCAGGCTGTCTGTAGTGTGGGCAGGCTCTCTCTCCGTGCTGTGGGCAGGCTCACATATAGGGCCGTCTCCTTGCTCTGCCTCCCTCCTCCCTCCCCCGGTCCCCGGCAGTGTAGAGCTCGGCTCCAGTCTCAGCATCTCGGTCTCCGGGCTCCGCAGGATGCTGCTCTTCTGCCCGCTGCTCCCGGCCTTGTGCCTGCTCCAGGCCGGCCTCACCCTGCTCCCCGGGGCCGGAGGGTACAGCTTCCCGCAGCAGCACACGTGAGTACCGGGCTGTGCCCCCCTCTGTTTCCCGTGTTCCTTCCGTACAGACCCGGTGCCCGGTGATCCCGGCGCGGATGGCGCCCTGCAACATTGTAACCATCCGGTATCCCGGGTGTGCCCGGCCATGGCCGAACCCCGAACTAGGGCCTGACAGCGGCTCCTCAGACCTGACACCCCCCAAATACTGCAACCCCAATACCCCTGATACCACCATAGTTATCAGCCCCTGCCCCATTATTGACCCCACACCTTCTGTCTCTATCACCTGCCCCCAATGTCACCCCATCCTCCATGTTGTGCCCCCGTTGCAGTGTCCTAATCCTAAATCTTCCCTTCCTTCAGCAGGTTCTCCTTGTAGGGCTGTGTCCCTGTGGGGTTCACTAACTTCTTATACCCCCTTTCCCAGTCGGCCATGCATCCTTAGGATGATGTGACACTTGTCTCCCTGGGTCTTGTCTTGCTTCATGATGTCAGTGATTTCCCCCATATTGCTGCCCCTGGGGTATATTCTGTACGTACGGGTGGAGGTTCATGACCCGTGTCCTCACCAGGGGTCAGTATGTGATGGACCGCACGGCCCGGGCTGACACTGTGTCCATCTCCTTAGGGGGCTTGTACTGAGGTTCTGGTGTTTTAGGGTCATTGCTTAAGTTCTGGAGGATCCTCTGGTGACCCCTTGGATGATTATTAGATATGAGGTTAATGTAGCAGAGCTAAGTATGTTATTAGTAGATATGACCTGCAGTCCTATGTAACATCACAGATAACACAGTGATAACTCTCTGAGTACAGATAATGTAGTAGATGTCACCTGCAGTCCTATGTAACACAGATAACACACAGTGATAACTCTCTGAGTACAGATAATGTAGTAGTGTCACCTGCAGTCCTATGTAACACCACAGATAACACAGTGATAACTCTCTGAGTACAGATAATGTAGTAGTGTCACCTGCAGTCCTATGTAACACCACAGATAACACAGTGATAACTCTCTGAGTACAGATAATGTAGTAGTGTCACCTGCAGTCCTATGTAACACCACAGATAACACAGTGATAACTCTCTGAGTACAGATAATGTAGTAGATGTCACCTGCAGTCCTATGTAACACAACAGATAACACACAGTGATAACTCTCTGAGTACAGATAATGTAGTAGTGTCACCTGCAGTCCTATGTAACACCACAGATAACACAGTGATAACTCTCTGAGTACAGATAATGTAGTAGATGTCACCTGCAGTCCTATGTAACACCACAGATAACACAGTGATAACTCTCTGAGTACAGATAATGTAGTAGGTGTCACCTGCAGTCCTATGTAACACCACAGATAACACAGTGATAACTCTCTGAGTACAGATAATGTAGTAGGTGTCACCTGCAGTCCTATGTAACACCACAGATAACACAGTGATAACTCTCTGAGTACAGATAATGTAGTAGATGTCACCTGCAGTCCTATGTAACACCACAGATAACACAGTGATAACTCTCTGAGTACAGATAATGTAGTAGATGTCACCTGCAGCCCTATGTAACACCACATATAACACAGTGATAACTCTCGGAGTACAGATAATGTAGTAGATGTCACCTGCAGTCCTATGTAACACCACAGATAACACAGTGATAACTCTCTGAGTACAGATAATGTAGTATATATTACCTGCAGTCCTATGTAACACCACAGATAACACAGTGATAACTCTCTGAGTACAGATAATGTAGTAGATGTCACCTGCAGTCCTATGTAACACCACAGATAACACAGTGATAACTCTCTGAGTACAGATAATGTAGTAGATGTCACCTGCAGTCCTATGTAACACCACAGATAACACACAGTGATAACTCTCTGAGTACAGATAATGTAGTAGTGTCAGCTGCAGTCCTATTTAACATCACAGATAACACAGTGATAACTCTCTGAGTACAGATAATGTAGTAGTGTCACCTGCAGTCCTATGTAACACCACAGATAACACACAGTGATAACTCTCTGAGTACAGATAATGTAGTAGATGTCACCTGCAGTCCTATGTAACACCACAGATAACACAGTGATCACTCTCTGAGTACAGATAATGTAGTAGATGTCACCTGCAGTCCTATGTAACACCACAGATAACACAGTGATAACTCTCTGAGTACAGATAATGTAGTAGATGTCACCTGCAGTCCTATGTAACACCACAGATAACACAGTGATAACTCTCTGAGTACAGATAATGTAGTATATATTACCTGCAGTCCTATGTAACACCACAGATAACACACAGTGTTCCATACAGTGTATGTGAGTGTCATGCACCCAGGCCGGCTCAGTGTTATCCTATGGTCAGGCTTCTGCCGTCTTATCAGATACTTGTGTGGACCTGAGTTGATTATTTTGACCTCTTGCAGATATAGGTTTCTTGCTCTAGGTGGCGATCTTAATGCGCTATTGTAGTTAGGGGGCCCTCTCCTGTCTACCCCCTTTCCCCCAAGATACAGATATTGTCATATGTGAATCTGTATTTGTCTGATTGTTCAGTAGATTTTGTGACTGATATCTCTGCTCTTTTGGGGTTAGGAGTCTGGTGGGCGGATCTATCAGTGATTGACAGCTATCTCTATATCATGCCCATAACTGAAAGAGCTGCCCACTGGGCTGCAGAGTGAGCAGGTATATAACTTACCGATACTAATCTGTGAGTCTGCTCCTCCTGCTCTATAACCTGTAGATAGGACACTATGTACAATCTGCTCTATAACCTGTAGATAGGACACTATGTACAATCCGCTCTATAACCTGTAGATAGGACACTATGTACAATCTGCTCTATAACCTGTAGATAGGACACTATGTACAATCTGCTCTATAACCTGTAGAAAGGACACTGTGTACAATCCGCTCTATAACCTGTAGATAGGACACTGTGTACAATCTGCTCTATAACCTGTAGATAGGACACTATGTACAATCTGCTCTATAACCTGTAGATAGGACACTGTGTACAATCTGCTCTATAACCTGTAGATAGGACGCTATGTACAATCTGCTCTATAACCTGTAGATAGGACGCTATGTACAATCTGCTCTATAACCTGTAGATAGGACGCTATGTACAATCTGCTCCCCTCCTATAACCTGTAGATAGGACACTATGTACAATCTGCTCTATAACCTGTAGATAGGACACTATGTACAATCTGCTCCTCCTGCTCTATAACCTGTGGATAGGACACTATGTACAATCTGCTCCTCCTGCTCTATAACCTGGGATAGGACACTATGTACAATCTGCTCTATAACCTGTAGATAGGACACTGTGTACAATCTGCTCCTCCTGCTCTATAACCTGTGGATAGGACACTATGTACAATCTGCTCTATAACCTGTAGATAGGACACTATGTACAATCTGCTCCTCCTGCTCTATAACCTGTGGATAGGACACTATGTACAATCTGCTCTATAACCTGTGTGGCCTTGTACAATCTGCTCTATAACCTGTGGATAGGACACTATGTACAATCTGCTCCTGCTCTATAACCTGTAGATAGGACACTATGTACAATCTGCTCTATAACCTGTAGATAGGACACTATGTACAATCTGCTCTATAACCTGTAGATAGGACACTATGTACAATCTGCTCTATAACCTGTAGATAGGACACTATGTACAATCTGCTCTATAACCTGTAGATAGGACGCTATGTACAATCTGCTCTATAACCTGTAGATAGGACACTATGTACAATCTGCTCTATAACCTGTAGATAGGACACTATGTACAATCTGCTCTATAACCTGTAGATAGGACACTATGTACAATCTGCTCTATAACCTGTAGATAGGACACTATGTACAATCTGCTCCTCCTGCTCTATAACCTGTAGATAGGACACTATGTACAATCTGCTCTATAACCTGTAGATGGGACACTATGTACAATCTGCTCTATAACCTGTAGATGGGACACTATGTACAATCCGCTCTATAACCTGTAGATAGGACACTATGTACAATCTGCTCTATAACCTGTAGATAGGACACTGTGTACAATCTGCTCTATAACCTGTAGATGGGACACTATGTACAATCTGCTCTATAACCTGTAGATAGGACACTGTGTACAATCTGCTCTATAAACTGTAGATAGGACACTATGTACAATCCGCTCTATAACCTGTAGATAGGACACTATGTACAATCTGCTCTATAACCTGTAGATGGGACGCTATGTACAATCTGCTCTATAACCTGTAGATAGGACACTATGTACAATCTGCTCTATAACCTGTAGATAGGACACTATGTACAATCCGCTCTATAACCTGTAGATAGGACACTATGTACAATCTGCTCTATAACCTGTAGATAGGACACTATGTACAATCTGCTCTATAACCTGTAGATAGGACACTATGTACAATCTGCTCTATAACCTGGAGATAGGACACTATGTACAATCTGCTCTATAACCTGTAGATAGGACACTATGTACAATCTGCTCTATAACCTGTAGATAGGATACTATGTACAATCTGCTCTATAACCTGTAGATAGTACACTATGTACAATCCGCTCTATAACCTGTAGATAGGACACTATGTACAATCTGCTCTATAACCTGTAGATAGGACACTATGTACAATCTGCTCTATAACCTGTAGATAGGACACTATGTACAATCTGCTCTATAACCTGTAGATAGGATACTATGTACAATCCGCTCTATAACCTGTAGATAGTACACTATGTACAATCCGCTCTATAACCTGTAGATAGGACACTATGTACAATCTGCTCTATAACCTGTAGATAGGACACTATGTACAATCTGCTCTATAACCTGTAGATAGGACGCTATGTACAATCTGCTCTATAACCTGTAGATAGGACGCTATGTATAATCTGCTCTATAACCTGTAGATGGGACACTATGTACAATCTGCTCCTCCTGCTCTATAACCTGTAGATAGGATACTATGTACAATCCGCTCTATAACCTGTAGATAGGACACTATGTACAATCTGCTCCTCCTGCTCTATAACCTGTAGATGGGACACTATGTACAATCTGCTCTATAACCTGTAGATAGGACACTGTGTACAATCTGCTCCTCCTGCTCTATAACCTGTAGATAGGACACTGTGTACAATCTGCTCTATAACCTGTAGATAGGACACTATGTACAATCTGCTCTATAACCTGTAGATAGGACACTATGTACAATCTGCTCTATAACCTGTAGATAGTACACTATGTACAATCTGCTCTATAACCTGTAGATAGGACACTATGTACAATCTGCTCTATAACCTGTAGATGGGACACTATGTACAATCCGCTCTATAACCTGGAGATAGGACACTATGTACAATCTGTTCTCTATAACCTGTAGATAGGACACTATGTACAATCTGCTCTATAACCTGTAGATAGGACGCTATGTACAATCTGCTCTATAACCTGTAGATAGGACGCTGTGTACAATCTGCTCTATAACCTGTAGATAGGACGCTGTGTATAATCTGCTCTATAACCTGTAGATAGGACACTATGTACAATCTGCTCTATAACCTGTAGATAGGACACTATGTACAATCTGCTGTATAACCTGTAGATAGGACACTATGTACAATCCGCTCTATAACCTGTAGATGGGACACTATGTACAATCTGCTCTATAACCTGTAGATAGGACACTATGTACAATCTGCTCTATAACCTGTAGATGGGACACTATGTACAATCCGCTCTATAACCTGTAGATAGGACACTATGTACAATCCGCTCTATAACCTGTAGATAGGACACTATGTACAATCCGCTCTATAACCTGTAGATAGGATACTATGTACAATCTGCTCTATAACCTGTAGATAGGACACTATGCACAATCTGCTCTATACCTGAGCACTATAAACCTGTAGATAGGACACTATGTACAATCTGCTCTATAACCTGTAGATAGGACACTATGTACAATCCGCTCTATAACCTGTAGATAGGACACTATGTACAATCTGCTCTATAACCTGTAGATAGGACACTGTGTACAATCTGCTCTATAACCTGTAGATGGGACGCTATGTACAATCTGCTCTATAACCTGTAGATAGGACACTATGTACAATCTGCTCCTCCTGCTCTATAACCTGTAGATAGGACACTATGTACAATCTGCTCTATAACCTGTAGATAGGACACTATGTACAATCTGCTCTATAACCTGTAGATAGGACACTATGTACAATCTGCTCTATAACCTGTAGATAGGACACTATGTACAATCTGCTCCTCCTGCTCTATAACCTGTAGATAGGACACTATGTACAATCTGCTCTATAACCTGTAGATAGGACACTATGTACAATCTGCTCTATAACCTGTAGATAGGATACTATGTACAATCTGCTCTATAACCTGTAGATAGTACACTATGTACAATCCGCTCTATAACCTGTAGATAGGACACTATGTACAATCTGCTCTATAACCTGTAGATAGGACACTATGTACAATCTGCTCTATAACCTGTAGATAGGACACTATGTACAATCTGCTCTATAACCTGTAGATAGGATACTATGTACAATCCGCTCTATAACCTGTAGATAGGACACTATGTACAATCTGCTCTATAACCTGTAGATAGGACACTATGTACAATCTGCTCTATAACCTGTAGATAGGACACTATGTACAATCTGCTCTATAACCTGTAGATAGGACGCTATGTACAATCTGCTCTATAACCTGTAGATAGGACACTATGTACAATCTGCTCTGCTCTATAACCTGTAGATAGGACACTATGTACAATCTGCTCCTCCTGCTCTATAACCTGTAGATAGGACACTATGTACAATCCGCTCTATAACCTGTAGATAGGACACTATGTACAATCTGCTCCTCCTGCTCTATAACCTGTAGATGGGACACTATGTACAATCTGCTCTATAACCTGTAGATAGGACACTGTGTACAATCTGCTCCTCCTGCTCTATAACCTGTAGATAGGACACTATGTACAATCTGCTCTATAACCTGTAGATAGGACACTAAGTACAATCTGCTCTATAACCTGTAGATAGGACACTATGTACAATCTGCTCTATAACCTGTAGATAGGACACTATGTACAATCTGCTCTATAACCTGTAGATAGTACACTATGTACAATCTGCTCTATAACCTGTAGATGGGACACTATGTACAATCTGCTCCTCCTGCTCTATAACCTGTAGATAGGACACTATGTACAATCTGCTCTATAACCTGTAGATGGGACACTATGTACAATCCGCTCTATAACCTGGAGATAGGACACTATGTACAATCTGCTCTATAACCTGTAGATAGGACACTATGTACAATCTGCTCTATAACCTGTAGATAGGACGCTATGTACAATCTGCTCTATAACCTGTAGATAGGACGCTGTGTACAATCTGCTCTATAACCTGTAGATAGGACGCTGTGTATAATCTGCTCTATAACCTGTAGATGGGACACTATGTACAATCTGCTCGCTCCTGCTCTATAACCTGTAGATAGGATACTATGTACAATCCGCTCTATAACCTGTAGATAGGACACTATGTACAATCCGCTCTATAACCTGTAGATAGGACACTATGTACAATCTGCTCTATAACCTGTAGATAGGATACTATGTACAATCTGCTCTATAACCTGTAGATAGGACACTATGTACAATCTGCTCTATAACCTGTAGATAGGACACTATGTACAATCTGCTCTATAACCTGTAGATAGGACACTATGTACAATCTGCTCTATAACCTGTAGATAGGACACTATGTACAATCTGCTCTATAACCTGTAGATAGGACACTATGTACAATCTGCTCTATAACCTGTAGATAGGACACTATGTACAATCTGCTCTATAACCTGTAGATGGGACACTATGTACAATCTGCTCTATAACCTGTAGATAGGACACTATGTACAATCTGCTCTATAACCTGTAGATAGGACACTATGTACAATCTGCTCTATAACCTGTAGATAGGACACTATGTACAATCTGCTCTCATGGAGATGGGACAATATGTACAATCTGCTCTATAACCTGTAGATAGGACACTATGTACAATCTGCTCTATAACCTGTAGATAGGACACTATGTACAATCTGCTCTATAACCTGTAGATAGGACACTATGTACAATCTGCTCTATAACCTGTAGATAGGACACTATGTACAATGCTGCATGGGGGGGGGGCGTGTAGTCTCTCTTTTAACCCGGGGGTAGCCCAGGGTGTCCCCTCTTTCCCTGTAATTCTGCTTTGTGCGCCGGCTCGGCTCTGCTGCATCTCTGTGCTTGTGATGACACGTGTAGGATTTTCGCTGCTCGGATATTTGGAATGTTTTCTTTGCTGCCATTAAATATTAATGCCGGGGCAGATAATTGTACTATGGGGAGGGTGACCACATTACTATAGGAGGTGAGGGGGTAGCGATACTCTGCATCCGCTCTGCTGCGAGGCTCTGCACAGGCTCCGGGTTACGTAACGCCTCACGCTCTCATTTCCCGGCTGCCATCTTTCCTCAGTAATAAGGTGACAGGTGTTTCCAGCAGCCGATAAAACCTCGTCCTTCTGGGACGCAGCGGCCCGATCCTCCTGAGGGAAGGGGCTCATCCCCGGCCGGACCCAGCAACTCCCTGAACCAGGGGTTGGGGGGACGAGCGCAGCAATGGCGGCTAATTACAAAAAAAACCCCTCCGTAACACTACAAAGGGAAATATTAAAGTCAATTAAGATAATTATCGTCAGGCGCTCTCTGGAGGATTGAGACTGCTGCAAAATGTGATAATGGAAGAGAAGGGGCGAGACAGAGGGAGAGAGGGAGAGAGTGCTAGGAGGGAGAGAGGGAGTGCATGGAGAGAGTGCTGGAAGAGGGGGAGTGCATGGAGAGAGTGCCGGGAGGGAGTGCATGGAGAGAGGAAGGGAGTGCATGGAGAGAGTGCTGGAAGGGAGGGAGTGCATGGAGAGAGGAAGAGTGCTGGGAGGGAGGGAGTGCGTGCATGGAGGGAGTGCATGGAGGGAGTGCATGGAGAGAGGGAGAGAGTGCATGGAGAGAGGGAGAGAGTGCTGGGAGGGAATGCATGGAGAGAGTGCTGGGAGGGAGGGAGTGCATGGAGGGAAGGAGTGCATGGAGAGAGGGCTGGGAGGGAGGGAGAGAGTGCTGGGAGGTTTTTGGTGTTCTGGGTGCCCAGTACCAGTGAGTGCAGGTGGTGGATGGGCAGGGGCCCTGCAGAGTAAATGTGGACATGGGGCCCCTCTTGGTACCAGTGATGTCACCGAGCTCCTGTCTGAGACTGCTTTGCCGCTACTGACACCTGAAACACCAGGTGACCCCACGCCAGGTAATCTCTGCTCTGTGCCCACCAGAACTCTGGCATTGGGTCACCCCATTGATTGCTACACCCCAGAATCTGCGCAGTATGTCTGCCTAATCTGTCCTCTACACCCTCGCTGACCCCCCCCCCCCCCATAGTGACTGGACTGACTGACAACCCTGACCCCACTGACTCGGAGTATGCCGGTGCTCCACATTGTGATCGGGCTGGCAGTCTGGACAGTAGCCTAGGACCCCCTTTTTCTGTGGTGGGGTCGACAATTACTTGACCCCCAGAGATATCTAATCATTAACCCTTTCTGTATTTTGGATTCCTGTGTTGGGTCGGGTATTGGCAGCTGCTGACCCATCCTGATGATGTCATCTGGTGGTTGTGCTGCACTGACAGCTGTCATCACAGTGACTGGGGGGGGGGGGGCGCGCAGGACTGACCCTGTCATGGCAGCTCCTGTGTGTCTGACCTTATGTGGAGTCTTTTACTGTAAGGCTGAGCCAGATTTAGACCCCTGCCCCCCCGCCGCCGGTCATGACAGCGGAGCTGCCTCAGGGGCCTGGTTTGTGGGGACACAAGCTTGTCTGTGGGGGGGGGGGGGGTCTGCTGCTGAAAACTGAGGAACCATTTATAGCAGAGTGATTGATGGGGAGGGGGCGCTGTATGTTCAGTGCTGGGTAGGGGGCCTTAAAGGGCCGGTCCAGTCATCTTCCATTAGTAAATCTTCACTGCTGTGTGATGAAAAGTTCTGGAACTTTCTAGCAGACTCTGCTTGCTGTCAGTGATTGGCGACATCCATGGTTTACACCCAGTCCTGACTTGGTCCTACTCACACATCTGAGGGTTTGTTACAATATATCAGTGCAGGGAACTGCGATCTGGAGGCAAAGCTATTGGCCCATGAGGTGCTGCACAGGACAAGGATTCCAAAGCACAATCCGCACTGTGTGTATGGGCTCCTAGGAGAAACTGCAGTCATGTGACCAGAACATACCCCTCAGGACCACAGTGCTCCGACCCAGCAACCCGGACCTTAATCCTGACCTCTAGGAAATAACTACACACAACTCCTTACACACGCAGGACTTTGCCTAATCCCACCCATGTGACCCCCCCCCCCCCCCATCTTACACTGTAGGGGGCACAACGATACCGGTAATGCTGCACTGTACAGTGTAGTATGTGGTTGGTAGTAATGTGGGCACTGTACGGTATGTGGTTGGTGCTGGCGGGGGTGAGTGGGGGCGCTGTACAGTATTTGGTTGGTGCTGGCGGGGGGTGATACGAGTGCTGTACGGTCTGTGGTTGGTGCTGGCGGGGGTGACGCGGGCGCTGTACGGTCTATGTGGTTGGTGCTGGCGGGGGTGACGCGGGCGCTGTACGGTCTGTGGTTGGTGCTGGCGGGGGTGACGCGGGCACTGTACGGTCCATGTGATTGGTGCTGGCAGGGGTGATGTGGGTGCTGTATGGTCCATGTGGTTGATGCGGGCGTGGGTGACGCGGGCGCTGTACGGTCTATGTGGTTGGTGCTGGCGTGGGTGATGCGGGCGCTGTACGGTCTATGAGGTTGGTGCTGGCGGGGGGTGAAGCGGGCGCTGTACGGTCTATGTGGTTGGTGCTGGCGGGGGTGATGCGGGCGCTGTACGGTCTATGTGGTTGGTGCTGGTGTGGGTGACGCGGGCGCTGTACGGTCTATGTGGTTGGTGCTGGCAGGGGTGATGCGGGCGCTGTACGGTCTGTGGTTGGTGCTGGCGGGGGTGATGCGGGCACTGTACGGTCCATGTGATTGGTGCTGGCAGGGGTGATGTGGGTGCTGTATGGTTCATGTGGTTGATGCGGGCGCTGTACGGTGTATGTGGTTGGTGCTGGCAGGGGTGATGCGGGTGCTGTATGGTCCATGTGGTTGATGCGGGCGCTGTACGGTATGTGGTTGGTGCTGGCGGGGGTGATGTGGGGGGCTGTACGGTATGTGGTTGGTGCTGGCGTGGGTGACGCGGGTGCTGTACGGTCTATGTGGTTGGTGCTGGCGGGGGTGAGTGGGGCACTGCATGGTATGTGGTTGGTGCTGGCGGGGGTGATGCGGGCGCTGTACGGTCTATGTGGTTGGTGCTGGCGGGGGTGAGTGGGCGCTGTACAGTCTATGTGGTTGGTGCTAGCGGGGGGTGAGCGGGCGCTGTACGGTCTATGTGGTTGGTGCTGGCGGGGGGTGAGCGGGCGCTGTACGGTCTATGTGGTTGGTGCTGGTGGGGGTGAGTGGGGCACTGCACGGTATGTGGTTGGTGCTGGCGGGGGTGAGTGGGGCACTGCACGGTATGTGGTTGGTGCTGGCGGGGGTGACGCGGGCGCTGTACGGTCTATGTGGTTGGTGCTGGCGGGGGTGAGTGGGGCACTGCACGGTATGTCGCTGGTGCTGCCAGGGGTGATGTGGGGGCTGTACGGTCTGTGGTTGGTGCTGGCGTGGGTGACGCGGGTGCTGTACGGTCTATGTGGTTGGTGCTGGTGGGGGTGACGCGGGTGCTGTACGGTCTATGTGGTTGGTGCTGGTGGGGGTGAGTGGGGCACTGCACGGTATGTGGTTGGTGCTGGCGGGGGTGAGTGGGGCACTGCACGGTATGTGGTTGGTGCTGGCGGGGGTGAGTGGGGCACTGCACGGTATGTGGTTGGTGCTGGCGGGGGTGAGTGGGGCACTGCACGGTATGTGGTTGGTGCTGGCGGGGGTGATGCGGGCGCTGTACGGTCTATGTGGTTGGTGCTGGCGGGGGTGAGTGGGCGCTGTACGGTCTATGTGGTTGGTGCTGGCGGGGGTGACGCGGGCGCTGTACGGTCTATGTGGTTGGTGCTGGCGGGGGTGAGTGGGCGCTGTACGGTCTATGTGGTTGGTGCTGGCGGGGGTGAGTGGGCGCTGTACGGTCTATGTGGTTGGTGCTGGCGGGGGTGAGTGGGGCACTGCACGGTATGTCGCTGGTGCTGGCAGGGGTGATGTGGGGGCTGTACGGTCTGTGGTTGGTGCTGGCGTGGGTGACGCGGGTGCTGTACGGTCTATGTGGTTGGTGGGGGTGACGCGGGTGCTGTACGGTCTATGTGGTTGGTGCTGGTGGGGGTGACGCGGGCGCTGTACGGTCTATGTGGTTGGTGCTGGCGGGGGTGAGTGGGGCGCTGTACGGTCTATGGTTGGTACTGGCGGGGGTGACGCGGGTGCTGTACGGTCTATGTGGTTGGTGCTGGAGGGGGTGACGCGGGTGCTGTACGGTCTATGTGGTTGGTGCTGGCGGGGGTGACGCGGGTGCTGTACGGTCTATGTGGTTGGTGCTGGCGGGGGTGACGCGGGTGCTGTACGGTCTATGTGGTTGGTGCTGGCGGGGGTGAGTGGGCGCTGTACGGTCTATGTGGTTGGTGCTGGCGGGGGGTGAGTGGGGCACTGCACGGTATGTGGTTGGTGCTGGCGGGGGTGAGTGGGGCACTGCACGGTATGTGGTTGGTGCTGGCGGGGGTGACGCGGGTGCTGTACGGTCTATGTGGTTGGTGCTGGTGGGGGTGACGCGGGCGCTGTACGGTCTATGTGGTTGGTGCTGGCGTGGGTGACGCGGATGCTGTACGGTCTATGTGGTTGGTGCTGGTGGGGGTGACGCGGATGCTGTACGGTCTATGTGGTTGGTGCTGGTGGGGGTGACGCGGGTGCTGTACGGTCTATGTGGTTGGTGCTGGCGGGGGTGAGTGGGCGCTGTACGGTCTATGTGGTTGGTGCTGGCGGGGGTGACGCGGGTGCTGTACGGTCTATGTGGTTGGTGCTGGCGGGGGTGAGTGGGCGCTGTACGGTCTATGTGGTTGGTGCTGGTGGGGGTGACGCGGGTGCTGTACGGTCTATGTGGTTGGTGCTGGCGGGGGTGAGTGGGCGCTGTACGGTCTATGTGGTTGGTGCTGGCGGGGGTGAGCGGGCGCTGTACGGTCTATGTGGTTGGTGCTGGCGGGGGTGAGTGGGGCACTGCACGGTATGTGGTTGGTGCTGTACGTTTGGTGTGCTAATATTTGTTTGCTGGAATATAAAATGTTTAAGAAGCTCTGCTGTAGACTGATACATTGTAACGTCCTGTTAGCTGAGTGAGCAGGATCAGGTCAGGACTAGTTTTTAGCTGTAACAGAGTTACAGGATGGGGAAGAAGAACCCAAAGTGTCATAGAAAGCTGCAGAAATGGTGATACGGTGATTGGCGGTTGTGTACGCCGGAGCAACAGCGAGGGGAGTGCGGACAGTGAAATCTACGACCTCGCCCTGGAGGCGCTCTGTAGGGGTCCACAATGAATATGGTTTTGCGCTGTGGGAGGAGCCTATGTGAGATCATTCTGATAATCTCTTTACACCTAGGCCTGTAACCATGGCCAGAGACATCGACGGGATCAGAGCGGTGAGACTATGGTGTCTGCTGCCACCAGGTGTAGTGATGGGGGCCCGGGGTGTAAGAATGTCACTAGTTATGGGGTGTAAAATATAAGTTATGAGGCGACAATCCAGGGATTTATTGTGAGCACCAGATTTGTAGTCAGGAAGAAAGTCATTAATTGGGGCAATTGGTGTCACCTCATGGGGGGGGGGGGGGGGGGGGTTACCGTCTTCTGGATCAACATGGTAGGAATATTATTTAGATTTGATGAACCTTATAAACTATGTAGCGGTATATAATGGATTGTAGCGATATATGTAGTGATGTGATATGTATGTAGCAGATTGTAGCGATATATGTAGCAATATGTATGTAGCGGTATATAATGGATTGTAGCGATATATGTAGCAATATGTATGTAGCGGTATATAATGGATTGTAGCTATGTATGTAGCGGATTGTAGCAATATATGTAGTGATATGTTTGTAGTGGATTGTAGTGATATGTATGTAGCGGTATATAATGGATTGTAGCGATATATGTAGCGGATTGTAGTGATATATGTAGCGATATGTATGTAGCGGTATATAATGGATTGTAGCGATATATGTAGCGGATTGTATTGATACGTAGCGTAACGTATTTGTAACTTTATGGCTTTATAGTGGCCGCCGGGGGATCCCCTTCGGTGGGTGTTGTGGGCGAACGCTTCCCGTTTTCCCTGGGAATATTGCAGAAGGTTCCACCATCTGGTCTCCTGTTTTGGGGTGGAGGACGTCCTGATCTTTTGGTCGCTGTGACCTTGTCCTTAGTGACTGAGTTGCCCCGTGGGGTGGGCATGGAAGGTGCAGCCATGTGACCCCTCATCATGTGTTTCTGACCCCCGGGGGAGAGGCTGCTCCATTCTACATTTAATGATGTGTTTCTGTAGGACATTTGGCGATTTTTAACGCCGCATCTTTAGACCGTTGGGGGCGGGGGGGATACGTGGAGTCGCCATTGCAGCAGATTTAGGGACGGCAGAGGCTCTCATTCTCATGCAGGTCTCGTGTCTCGCCCATAACACTCATCCTTGGCCCCGGGGTCCAGGGGACTCAGTCTTAGATATATGTCTTGAGCCGACAATTTGATCCTTAATTCGGGGAGGATGTCGGCGGCGGCGGTTCTGCAATCCCGAGATGATATGTGTCCTTCTGAGCTGGAACGTTCCTCTCCTGTAATAAAGCCCTTCACAAATAGGCGGCTTTCTCGGCGCATTGTTCCCCCGGCAAATTGTTTCTCTCTCTTGTGCCGGGGCTGAAGGTTTAATGACATTACTGGGGCAGCGTCGCGGTGACATTAACGGGGACGGGAGGGAGAAATGTTTTTATGGATTGCAGATGCATTTGGCGATTGTGTGTGTGACTTACGCTGACAGGCGGCACATTTAACATCACAAGTAATAATAGGGCAGAGCGGCCCGCCACCCCCTCCCCCATCACCTGAGCTCAGGGAAAGGTGGGGGGTGCAGGGGCACAATCTCCACCACAGCCAAAAGCTACAACCTTCTGTTCTGCATCCCAGTAATTTTCTCGGCTGCGGTAGATATCCCGACCCCGGCGAGATACGAGGAGGCAGGAGCAAGAATTGTGCCAATTAAAAATTGCCCTGTAAGTAGCGGCCTTAAAGCGTTCCTCTCCGAGAGATAACAAAGGGCTTTTGTATCACGAAAATAGAAAATGGCCTCCATTATACGCCACCACTAATGCTCTTGTTTTTCCTTCCATCCTATTGTTAACCTGTTCAGGGCCAGAGGCCACTAATGCGAGGTATACCGCCATAAACAAGGCTGTGAGAGATGCAGCAGAGCCGAAGCACCACTGGTAATACAGTGGGGTTCGGATCATGTGAACCTGCAGTCCTATGTAACACCACAGATAACACAGTGATAACTCTCTGAGTACAGATAATGTAGTAGATGTCACCTGCAGTCCTATGTAACACCACAGATAACACAGTGATAACTCTCTGAGTACAGATAATGTAGTAGATGTCACCTGCAGTCCTATGTAACACCACAGATAACACAGTGATAACTCTCTGAGTACAGATAATGTAGTAGATGTCACCTGCAGTCCTATGTAACACCACAGATAACACAGTGATAACTCTCTGAGTACAGATAATGTAGTAGATGTCACCTGCAGTCCTATGTAACACCACAGATAACACAGTGATAACTCTCTGAGTACAGATAATGTAGTAGATGTCACCTGCAGTCCTATGTAACACCACAGATAACACACAGTGATAACTCTCTGAGTACAGATAATGTAGTAGATGTCACCTGCAGTCCTATGTAATACCACAGATAACACAGTGATAACTCTCTGAGTACAGATAATGTAGTAGATGTCACCTGCAGTCCTATGTAACACCACAGATAACACACAGTGATAACTCTCTGAGTACAGATAATGTAGTAGATGTCACCTGCAGTCCTATGTAACACCACAGATAACACAGTGATAACTCTCTGAGTACAGGTAATGTAGTAGATGTCACCTGCAGTCCTATGTAACACCACAGATAACACAGTGATAACTCTCTGAGTACAGGTAATGTAGTAGATGTCACCTGCAGTCCTATGTAACACCACAGATAACACAGTGATAACTCTCTGAGTACAGATAATGTAGTAGATGTCACCTGCAGTCCTATGTAACACCACAGATAACACACAGTGATAACTCTCTGAGTACAGATAATGTAGTAGATGTCACCCGCAGTCCTATGTAACACCACAGATAACACAGTGATAACTCTCTGAGTACATATAATGTAGTAGATGTCACCTGCAGTCCTATGTAACACCACAGATAACACAGTGATAACTCTCTGAGTACAGATAATGTAGTAGATGTCACCTGCAGTCCTATGTAACACCACAGATAACACAGTGATAACTCTCTGAGTACAGATAATGTAGTAGATGTCACCTGCAGTCCTATGTAACACCACAGATAACACAGTGATAACTCTCTGAGTACAGGTAATGTAGTAGTGTCACCTGCAGTCCTATGTAACACCACAGATAACACAGTGATAACTCTCTGAGTACACATAATGTAGTAGTGTCACCTGCAGTCCTATGTAACACCACAGATAACACAGTGATAACTCTCTGAGTACAGATAATGTAGTAGGTGTCACCTGCAGTCCTATGTAACACCACAGATAACACAGTGATAACTCTCTGAGTACAGATA
This sequence comes from Leptodactylus fallax, assembly GCA_947044405.1. Lineage (NCBI taxonomy): Eukaryota > Metazoa > Chordata > Amphibia > Anura > Leptodactylidae > Leptodactylus > Leptodactylus fallax. The sequence continues at coordinate 223,055 of CAMRHE010000988.1, read as the reverse complement.
ATGTAGTAGTGTCACCTGCAGTCCTATGTAACACCACAGATAACACAGTGATAACTCTCTGAGTACAGATAATGTAGTAGATGTCACCTGCAGTCCTATGTAACACCACAGATATATGTATTTTTGTAGCCTGCATGAACTATAACCCCCATCATGTTCTTGATAGATGTTTGGACCTCTTTATCCTCATGTCTCCTCTTCGTCGTCTCGTCGCTCAGTATTTGCGAGGTTTTCGTACGCGGTCAGGGATTGTGCGGCGTCTGATAATGGTCAGCTGTCTTATTAGCCAGAACGAGCTCTTTATTATCAGATTAAGTGGCCCCTGCTCAGGACCCGTGGACTGCGGTCGGGAGAGAGAGAGAGAGCAGGAGGCTGGCGCAGGATTCAGGCCGCCATACGCTTTAGTGGGCCATTAAACGGAAGCAGATCCAGTTTACGGCTGGGACGCGGCGGGCGCAGGTGGGGGAGGGCGCCACCGATACAATTTCATTTCTCTTTTATCTCCTTAGTCTGCTGAATTATAATGTCCTGTACAGCCGAAAAACCCGCTCCACGCCATGCATATTAAGATCACAGCGCCAACCTGGTACTACAACTGCGCACACCGACGCTGTTTGATCTCCGCAGCGGCATTGTCACCGGCAGACTTGACTCATACAACCAAAGAGATTGTCTCAGGATATTGCACATCTGAGTCTCCGGGTGGAGGATGTTGTATGGCGGAGTCTCCGGGTGGAGGACGTTGTATAATAGAGACTCTGGGTGGAGGACATTGCATAGTGGAGGCTCTGGGTGGAGGACGTTGTATGGCGGAGGCTCGGGGTGGAGAACGTTGTATAATAGAGACTCCGGGTGGAGGACATTGCATAGTGGAGGCTCTGGGTGGAGGACGTTGTATAATAGAGACTCCGGGTGGAGGACGTTGTATGGCGGAGGCTCTGGGTGGAGGACGTTGTATGGCGGAGGCTCTGGGTGGAGGACGTTGTATAATAGAGACTCCGGGTGGAGGACGTTGTATGGCGGAGGCTCTGGGTGGAGGACGTTGTATAATAGAGACTCCGGGTGGAGGATGTTGCATAGTGGAGGCTCTGGGTGGAGGATGTTGCATAGTGGAGGCTCTGGGTGGAGGACGTTGTATGGCGGAGGCTCTGGGTGGAGGACGTTGTATAATAGAGACTCTGGGTGGAGGATGTTGTATGGCGGAGGCTCTGGGTGGGAGGACGTTGTATGGCGGAGGCTCGGGGTGGAGGACGTTGTATAATAGAGACTCCGGGTGGAGGACATTGCATAGTGGAGGCTCTGGGTGGAGGACGTTGTATAATAGAGACTCCGGGTGGAGGATATTGCATAGTGGAGGCTCTGGGTGGAGGATGTTGCATAGTGGAGGCTCTGGGTGGAGGATGTTGTATAATAGAGACTCTGGGTGGAGGATGTTGTATGGCGGAGGCTCTGGGTGGAGGACGTTGTATGGCGGAGGCTCTGGGTGGAGGATGTTGTATAATAGAGACTCTGGGTGGAGGATGTTGTATGGCGGAGGCTCTGGGTGGAGGACGTTGTATAATAGAGACTCCGGGTGGGGGATGTTGCATAGTGGAGGCTCTGGGTGGAGGATGTTGCATAGTGGAGGCTCTGGGTGGAGGACGTTGTATAATAGAGACTCCGGGTGGAGGATGTTGCATAGTGGAGGCTCTGGGTGGAGGACGTTGTATGGCGGAGGCTCTGGGTGGAGGATGTTGTATGGCGGAGGCTCTGGGTGGAGGACGTTGTATGGCGGAGGCTCTGGGTGGAGGACGTTGTATAATAGAGACTCCGGGTGGAGGATGTTGCATAGTGGAGGCTCTGGGTGGAGGACGTTGTATGGCGGAGGCTCTGGGTGGAGGACATTGTATGGCGGAGGCTCTGGGTGGAGGACGTTGTATGGCGGAGGCTCTGGGTGGAGGACGTTGTATGGCGGAGGCTCTGGGTGGAGGACGTTGTATGGCGGAGGCTCTGGGTGGAGGACGTTGTATGGCGGAGGCTCTGGGTGGAGGACGTTGTATGGCGGAGGCTCTGGGTGGAGGACGTTGTATGGCGGAGGCTCTGGGTGGAGGACGTTGTATGGCGGAGGCTGGGGGTGGTGTATAGTGTACAGCAGGTACCAGTAGGGATAATGTGAGGTGGTCCGGAGGGTGACCTCACGGTCCTGCAGTCCTTCACCATTTCATTCCCGGCCTCTATTTTCAGCTCTGGGCTGAGACTGTCTTGGGGTCTGTGACCCTGCTCAGAGTCTAATGGGCGTTTCCTTAAGTGTCGCCTGTGGTCCCGCTGGTGGGGAGGGAGGTGACAGGTTATCTCTGCAGGTGGCGGTGGATGAGCAGTGGCAGCCAATGCTCCGTGTTAATTGAGTGCCGCGCGGCTGCCTCTTAGCATTCCCCGCCACCTGCGCAGCGCACGCCAGAGAAAAACAAGACACGGGCAGAATGCAGAAAGTGGCGTCTACTCCGCTCCTTACATGGCTGCTGCATCATCTCTCCTGACCTTGTGAGTCCTGAGCCCACTCCAAGCTGCAAGTCAGAAGATTCTCACATTCAGCCCTCCCTTGATATATCCCTGCCAGTGTAACCCTCCATGACGTGTAGGGTCTGCTATAATGGCAGGCGAGCTGGAGCTGACATGAGCAGCCACCCCGGAGAGACCCTTAGTCTCCTCACCCCCCTGCAGGCACAGATGGGGCACCCTAGGTTTTGGGGAGGGGTTGACACCGGTCCTTCTTTCTTTGGGAGTTAGGTAATGTCTTGGGCTTATGAGAGATGTAAACACTACATGTCCCACAATGCAGCTCAGCAAAGCTTGCCCCCTACTGACACTGAGTTACTGTATGCCAGATTGCTACATCTTGGGCATGCAATGTGCAGGCTATGACACAGGAGGGGCAGCAGTGAGCTCCTGTATGATGATGGCTTAATGGACAGAGTAGAACGCAGCTTTGAATGTGACTGAAGTATAAGACCATATAAGTGAAGCATTTTCTCACGCAGTGTTCTGTGGAGATGTTTGGTTGTTTGGCCACTATGGTCTGGGACCTTGAGACCGGTGGTGGCGGTGAAGTGGTTGTGTACGGTATTATGTGGCAGCTTGCCATCCACGTCAGGAGGACAGAGCTGAGTTTCCTTTGTGGTTTCACGTGTTATACGAATCCCTTGTGTCGCTTTATCATCCCGTGTCATGTGATACAGACGTGGACAGAATTGTTGTTCCCCTCCCTTGTTTAATGAAAGAAAAACCCACAATGGTCACAGAAATAACTTGAATCTGACAAAAGTAATAATATATAAAACTCCATGTTGACAAGCCACAAAGCTTCTGGGAGAATGTCCTATGGACAGATGAGACAAAAATCGAAATTTTTGGCAAGGCACATCAGCTCTATGTTCACAGACGGAAAATGAAGCCTATCTAGAAAAGAGCACTGTCCCTACTGTGACACATGGAGGAGGCTCTGTTATGTTCTGGGGCTGCTTTGCTGCATCTGGCACAGGGTGTCTTGAATCTGTGCAGGGTACAATGAAATCTCAAGACTATCAAGGGATTCTAGAGAGAAATGTGCTGCCCAGTGTCAGAAAGCTTGGTCTCAGTCGCAGGCCATGGGTCTTGTAACAGGATAATGACCCAAAACACAGCTAAAAACCCCCAAGAATGGCTAAGAGGGAAACATTGGACTATTCTGAAGTGGCCTTCTATGAGCCCGGACCTAAATCCTATTGGAAGGAGCTGAAACATGCCGTCTGGAAAAGGCGCCCTTCACACCCGAGACAACTGGAGCAGTTTGCTCATGAGGAGCGGCCAAAATCCCTGCTGAGAGGTGCAGAAGTCTCATTGCCAGTTACAGGAATCGTCTGATTGCAGGGATTGCCTCAAAAGGTTGTGCAACTAAATATTAAGGGAACCCTCATTTCTGTCCAGGCCTGTGTCATGTTGCAGCCTGGTTGGAAAGCAATGTCTGACTTTCATTTGTTCTTTTTCATAGAATTTTTATATATTATTACTTTTGTCAGATTCCAGTTATTTCTGTGACCATTGTGGGGTTTTCTTTCATTAAACGAGGGAGGGGAACAACAATTTTGTCCACGTGTGTATAAGGGTCTCCATATATACATCACAGCGGCCCACAGAGGAGATCTACGCTGTTCACGTGCCCCTCTCCCCATAGCTCCCCCTCCAATCACAGACCCTGTGTCCAGAGAATTGGCCGCCGCTGATAATCCTTCGTCTCGGACTCTTGTGCCTTTTGTGGCCGCTTTCTTGTCCACTATCTCTTGGATCTTAAAGAGGACCTCATTTCATAACAAGGTCCTTGATTTCCTTTTCAGCTCAGAAGTAGGTTAATTTCGGAACACCGCGTCTCGGCTTTATCTCAGCCTCTGCAGAACTTTCTTCGCACTCTTCCTGTCCTCTTACCCCCCCCCCCCAATCCTCTGCTTTTCCCTCTTGACAATTGGAGCTGCGGACAGATGAAAGCTGCTCTCACTCTGCTGTCCTGGTCCATAAACCGCTAATCAGGTTCACAAGATCACTATCGCGTGCTGCGAACGCCGCGCTCCCCCCTCTGTGATATGAGCTGAGGGGTCATACGTGGGTTAATGGAAACCTGGCTTAAGCCAAGAGCAGACTGGCAGCCTCTATACCCCGAGGACTGTTCACGGAACGTGGGCACAGAATATAAACCCTCCGTAAAACATCTCACTGGCATCTATAGGATTATACAGGCTGCCGCCAACGCCATATATAACATGCCATATACATATAGGATAATGAATCATTTACTATGATATTTCATGTAGATGGTAAAGAGCGAACAACAGAAACCTACATAGACTATGTACAAGAATATAACTACTATAATACTGCTCCTATGTACAAGAATATAACTACTATAATACTGCTCCTATATACAAGAATATAACTACTATAATACTACCTCCTATGTACAAGAATATAACTACTATAATACTGCTCCTATGTACAAGAATATAACTACTATAATACTACCTCCTATGTACAAGAATATAACTACTATAATACTGCTCCTATGTACAAGAATATAACTACTATAATACTACCTCCTATGTACAAGAATATAACTACTATAATACTGCCTCCTATGTACAAGAATATAACTACTATAATACCGCTCCTATGTACAAGAATATAACTACTATAATACTGCTCCTATGTACAAGAATATAACTACTATAATACTACCTCCTATGTACAAGAATATAACTACTATAATACTACCTCCTATGTACAAGAATATAACTACTATAATACTGCTCCTATGTACAAGAATATAACTACTATAATACTACCTGCTATGTACAAGAATATAACTACTATAATACTGCTCCTATGTACAAGAATATAACTACTATAATACTGCTCCTATGTACAAGAATATAACTACTATAATACTACTCCTATGTACAAGAATATAACTACTATAATACCGCTCCTATGTACAAGAATATAACTACTATAATACTGCTCCTATGTACAAGAATATAACTACTGTAATACTGCCTCCTATGTACAAGAATATAACTACTATAATACTACCCCCTATGTACAAGAATATAACTACTATAATACTACTCCTATGTACAAGAATATAACTACTATAATACTACTCCTATGTACAAGAATATAACTACTATAATACTACCTCCTATGTACAAGAATATAACTACTATAATACTACCCCCTATGTACAAGAATATAACTACTATAATACTGCTCCTATGTACAAGAATATAACTACTATAACACTGCTCCTATGTACAAGAATATAACTACTATAATACTGCCCCCTATGTACAAGAATATAACTACTATAATACTGCCTCCTATGTACAAGAATATAACTACTATAATACTACTCCTATGTACAAGAATATAACTACTATAATACTGCTCCTATGTACAAGAATATAACTACTATAATACTGCCCCTATGTACAAGAATATAACTACTATAATACTGCTCCTATGTACAAGAATATAACTACTATAATACTGCTCCTATGTACAGGAATATAACTACTATAATACTACCTCCTATGTACAAGAATATAACTACTATAATACTGCCCCCTATGTACAAGAATATAGCTACTATAATACTGCCCCCTATGTACAAGAATATAACTACTATAATACTGCTCCTATGTACAAGAATATAACTACTATAATACTGCTCCTATGTACAAGAATATAACTACTATAATACTGCTCCTATGTACAAGAATATAACTACTATAATACTGCTCCTATGTACAAGAATATAACTACTATAATACTACTCCTATGTACAAGAATATAACTACTATAATACTACCCCCTATGTACAAGAATATAACTACTATAATACTGCTCCTATGTACAAGAATATAACTACTATAATACTGCTCCTATGTACAAGAATATAACTACTATAATACTGCTCCTATGTACAAGAATATAACTACTATAATACTGCTCCTATGTACAAGAATATAACTACTATAATACTGCCCCTATGTACAAGAATATAACTACTATAATACTACTCCTATGTACAAGAATATAACTACTATAATACTGCTCCTATGTACAAGAATATAACTACTATAATACTGCTCCTATGTACAGGAATATAACTACTATAATACTACCTCCTATGTACAAGAATATAACTACTATAATACTGCCCCCTATGTACAAGAATATAGCTACTATAATACTGCCCCCTATGTACAAGAATATAACTACTATAATACTGCTCCTATGTACAAGAATATAACTACTATAATACTGCTCCTATGTACAAGAATATAACTACTATAATACTGCTCCTATGTACAAGAATATAACTACTATAATACTGCTCCTATGTACAAGAATATAACTACTATAATACTGCTCCTATGTACAAGAATATAACTACTATAATACTGCTCCTATGTACAAGAATATAACTACTATAATACTGCTCCTATGTACAAGAATATAACTACTATAATACTACCTCCTATGTACAAGAATATAACTACTATAATACTACCTCCTATGTACAAGAATATAACTACTATAATACTACCTCCTGTGTACAAGAATATAACTACTATAATACTGCTCCTATGTACAAGAATATAACTACTATAATACTGCTCCTATGTACAAGAATATAACTACTATAATACTACCTCCTGTGTACAAGAATATAACTACTATAATACTGCTCCTATATACAAGAATATAACTACTATAATACTGCTCCTATGTACAAGAATATAACTACTATAATACTGCTCCTATGTACAAGAATATAACTACTATAATACTGCTCCTATGTACAAGAATATAACTACTATAATACTACCTCCTATGTACAAGAATATAACTACTATAATACTACCTCCTATGTACAAGAATATAACTACTATAATACTACCTCCTATGTACAAGAATATAACTACTATAATACTACCTCCTGTGTACAAGAATATAACTACTATAATACTGCTCCTATATACAAGAATATAACTACCATAATACTACCTCCTATGTACAAGAATATAACTGCTATAATACTACCTCCTATGTACAAGAATATAACTACTATAATACTACCTCCTATGTACAAGAATATAACTACTATAATACTACCTCCTGTGTACAAGAATATAACTACTATAATACTACTCCTATGTACAAGAATATAACTACTATAATACTGCTCCTATGTACAAGAATATAACTACTATAATACTGCTCCTATGTACAAGAATATAACTACTATAATATTGCTCCTATGTACAAGAATATAACTACTATAATACTGCTCCTATGTACAAGAATATAACTACTATAATACTGCTCCTATGTACAAGAATATAACTACTATAATACTACCTCCTCCTATGTACAAGAATATAACTACTATAATACTGCTCCTATGTACAAGAATATAACTACTATAATACTGCTCCTATGTACAAGAATATAACTACTATAATACTGCTCCTATGTACAAGAATATAACTACTATAATACTGCCCCCTATGTACAAGAATATAACTACTATAATACTACCTCCTATGATATAACATTTTCTGGTGTATATGTATCCTGCTCCTCAGGTATCTGACTGCTGTGTGGTGGTGAATATTGGCGCAGTTCACACCTTGGCAGCCGTAATGGCCGCTTGGCTGTGTTCCGTCTATAAAGGACACTTTGGGTCCCGGACATTATTGCAGTACATTTTCTGTTCCTACAAGATAAGAGCTGATAATGATATGCGTGGCTTGTAACATCCTTTTATTCTCTGTGGTCGGATCCGTTAACATGTCTTTGTACAGATTTGGCGTCTGATATGTGAAATGATCAGTGCACGGAGGGCAATAATTCCTCTATAAGTTGCTGTAATATGTCAGTGTCATAAAACCACCGAAGCCTCTGCAGAACCTCTTCCATTGACTTCACCCACTGGGTGATCTCTACAATGTGTAGGATAGTTTACAGAAATTCTGCTCATCTACTGCAGAACATTACTTAATGGGTTAAATCTCCACATATTGGTGAACTCCAGTCACAACCAAACCTGCATGCACAATTCTGCTAGTTATCTGTTAGCGCTCAGGTTGCAGGCAATGTTCCCTCTGTGCTGCTGACATCAATACCTACAATACGTCTGTATAATAACGCCAGATATACCGGCCACAGACCGGCTTGCAAGTCGAGAGCACCAGAAATTACTGTTTACATTCATGGGGGACTCTGGTGGTGTAGGGGTCAGTGTCTGTATGCCTGGTGGTCTCTGGTGGTGTAGGGGTTAGTGTCTGTATGTCTGGTGGTGTAGGGGTTAGTGTCTGTATGTCTGGTGGTGTAGGGGTCAGGGTCTGTATGCCTGGTGGTCTCTGGTGGTGTAGGGGTTAGAGTCTGTATTCCTGGTGGTGTAGGGGTCAGTGTCTGTATGCCTGGTGGTGTAGGGGACAGGGTCTGTATGCCTGGTGGTCTCTGGTGGTGTAGGGGTCAGGATCTGTATGCCTAGTGGTCTCTGGTGGTGTAGGGGTCAGGGTCTGTATGCCTAGTGGTCTCTGGTGGTGTTGGGGTTAGTGTCTGTATGCCTGGTGGTGTAGGGGTTAGTGTCTGTATGCCTGGTGGTCTCTGGTGGTGTAGGGGTCAGTGTCTGTATGCCTGGTGGTCTCTGGTGGCATAGGGGTTAGGGTCTGTATGCCTGGTGGTGTAGGGGTTAGGGTCTGTATGCCGGGTGGTCTCTGGTGGTGTATGGGTTAGTGTCTGTATGCCTGGTGGTCTCTGGTGGTGTATGGGTTAGTGTCTGTATGCCTGGTGGTCTCTGGTGGTGTATGGGTTAGTGTCTGTATGCCGGGTGGTCTCTGGTGGTGTAGGGGTGAGTGTATGCCGGGTGGTCTCTGGTGGCGTAGGGGTTAGGGTCTGTATGCCGGGTGGTCTCTGGTGGCGTAGGGGTTAGGGTCTGTATGCCGGGTGGTCTCTGGTGGTGTAGGGGTTAGGGTCTGTATGCCGGGTGGTCTCTGGTGGTGTAGGGGTTAGGGTCTGTATGCCGGGTGGTCTCTGGTGGCGTAGGGGTTAGTGTCTGTATGCCTGATGGTCTCTGGTGGTGTAGGGGTTAGGGTCTGTATGCCGGGTGGTCTCTGGTGGTATAGGGGTTAGTGTCTGTATGCCTGGTGGTCTCCGGTGGTGTGGGGGTTAGTGTCTGTATGCCTGGTGGTCTCTGGTGGTGTAGGGGTTAGTGTCTGTATGCCTGGTGGTCTCTGGTGGCGTAGGGGTTAGGGTCTGTATGCCTGGTGGTGTAGGGGTTAGTGTCTGTATGCCTGGTGGTGTAGTGGTTAGCGTCTGTATGCTGGGTGGTCTCTGGTGGCGTAGGGGTTAGGGTCTGTATGCCTGGTGGTGTAGGGGTTAGTGTCTGTATGCCTGGTGGTCTCTGGTGGCGTAGGGGTTAGTGTCTGTATGCCGGCTGGTCTCTGGTGGCGTAGGGGTTAGTGTCTGTATGCCTGGTGGTCTCTGGTGGTGTGGGGGTTAGTGTCTGTATGCCTGGTGGTCTCTGGTGGTGTAGGGGTTAGTGTCTGTATGCCGGGTGATCTCTGGTGGCGTAGGGGTTAGGGTCTGTATGCCGGGTGGTCTCTGGTGGCGTAGGGGTTAGTGTCTGTATGCCTGGTGGTCTCTGGTGGTGTAGGGGTTAGTGTCTGTATGCCTGGTGGTCTCTGGTGGCGTAGGGGTTAGTGACTGTATGCCTGGTGGTCTCTGGTGGTGTAGGGGTCAGTGTCTGTATGCCTGGTGGTGTAGGGGTTAGCGTCTGTATGCTGGGTGGTCTCTGGTGGTGTAGGGGTTAGGGTCTGTATGCCGTGTGGTCTCTGGTGGTGTAGGGGTTAGTGTCTGTATGCCTGGTGGTCTCTGGTGGTGTAGGGGTTAGTGTCTGTATGCCTGGTGGTCTCTGGTGGTGTAGGGGTCAGTGTCTGTATGCCGGGTGGTCTCTGGTGGTGTAGTGGTTAGCGTCTGTATGCTGGGTGGTCTCTGGTGGCGTAGGGGTTAGGGTCTGTATGCCGTGTGGTCTCTGGTGGTGTAGGGGTTAGTGTCTGTATGCCTGGTGGTCTCTGGTGGTGTAGGGGTTAGTGTCTGTATGCCTGGTGGTCTCTGGTGGCGTAGGGGTCAGTGTCTGTATGCCTGGTGGTGTAGTGGTTAGCGTCTGTATGCTGGGTGGTCTCTGGTGGCGTAGGGGTTTAGGGTCTGTATGCCTGGTGGTCTCTGGTGGTGTAGGGGTTAGTGTCTGTATGCCTGGTGGTGTAGTGGTTAGCGTCTGTATGCTGGGTGGTCTCTGGTGGCGTAGGGGTTAGGGTCTGTATGCCGTGTGGTCTCTGGTGGCATAGGGGTCAGTGTCTGTATGCCTGGTGGTCTCTGGTGGCGTAGGGGTCAGTGTCTGTATGCCTGGTGGTCTCTGGTGGCGTAGGGGTCAGTGTCTGTATGCCTGGTGGTCTCTGGTGGCGTAGGGGTCAGTGTCTGTATGCCTGGTGGTGTAGGGGTTAGCGTCTGTATGCTGGGTGGTCTCTGGTGGTGTAGGGGTTAGGGTCTGTATGCCGTGTGGTCTCTGGTGGTGTAGGGGTTAGTGTCTGTATGCCTGGTGGTCTCTGGTGGTGTAGGGGTTAGTGTCTGTATGCCTGGTGGTCTCTGGTGGTGTAGGGGTCAGTGTCTGTATGCCGGGTGGTCTCTGGTGGTGTAGTGGTTAGCGTCTGTATGCTGGGTGGTCTCTCGTGGTGTAGAGGTTAGTGTCTGTATGCCTGGTGGTCTCTGGTGGCGTAGGGGTCAGTGTCTGTATGCCTGGTAGTGTAGTGGTTAGCGTCTGTATGCTGGGTGGTCTCTGGTGGCGTAGGGGTTAGGGTCTGTATGCCGTGTGGTCTCTGGTGACATAGGGGTCAGTGTCTGTATGCCTGGTGGTCTCTGGTGGCGTAGGGGTCAGTGTCTGTATGCCTGGTGGTCTCTGGTGGTGTAGGGGTCAGTGTCTGTATGCCTGGTGGTCTCTGGTGGCGTAGGGGTCAGTGTCTGTATGCCTGGTGGTCTCTGGTGGTGTAGGGGTCAGTGTCTGTATGCCTGGTGGTCTCTGGTGGCGTAGGGGTCAGTGTCTGTATGCCTGGTGGTCTCTGGTGGTGTAGGGGTTAGTGTCTGTATGCCTGGTGGTGTAGGGGTTAGCGTCTGTATGCCTGGTGGTCTCTGGTGGTGTAGGGGTTAGCGTCTGTATGCCGGGTGGTCTCTGGTGGTGTAGGGGTCAGTGTCTGTATGCCTGGTGGTCTCTGGTGGCGTAGGGGTTAGCGTCTGTATGCCGGGTGGTCTCTGGTGGTGTAGGGGTCAGTGTCTGTATGCCTGGTGGTCTCTGGTGGTGTAGCGGTTAGCGTCTGTATGCCGGGTGGTCTCTGGTGGTGTAGGGGTCAGTGTCTGTATGCCTGGTGGTCTCTGGTGGCGTAGGGGTTATTGTCTGTATGCCTGGTGGTCTCTTGTGGTGTAGGGGTCAGTGTCTGTATGCCTGGTGGTCTCTGGTGGTGTAGGGGTCAGTGTCTGTATGCCTGGTGGTCTCTGGTGGCGTAGGGGTTAGTGTCTGTATGTCTGGTGGTCTCTGTTGGTGTAGGGGTCAGTGTCTGTATGCCTGGTGGTGTAGTGGTTAGCGTCTGTATGCTGGGTGGTCTCTGGTGGCGTAGGGGTTAGGGTCTGTATGCCGTGTGGTCTCTGGTGACATAGGGGTCAGTGTCTGTATGCCTGGTGGTCTCTGGTGGCGTAGGGGTCAGTGTCTGTATGCCTGGTGGTCTCTGGTGGTGTAGGGGTCAGTGTCTGTATGCCTGGTGGTCTCTGGTGGCGTAGGGGTCAGTGTCTGTATGCCTGGTGGTCTCTGGTGGTGTAGGGGTCAGTGTCTGTATGCCTGGTGGTCTCTGGTGGCGTAGGGGTCAGTGTCTGTATGCCTGGTGGTCTCTGGTGGTGTAGGGGTTAGTGTCTGTATGCCTGGTGGTGTAGGGGTTAGCGTCTGTATGCCTGGTGGTCTCTGGTGGTGTAGGGGTTAGCGTCTGTATGCCGGGTGGTCTCTGGTGGTGTAGGGGTCAGTGTCTGTATGCCTGGTGGTCTCTGGTGGCGTAGGGGTTAGCGTCTGTATGCCGGGTGGTCTCTGGTGGTGTAGGGGTCAGTGTCTGTATGCCTGGTGGTCTCTGGTGGTGTAGCGGTTAGCGTCTGTATGCCGGGTGGTCTCTGGTGGTGTAGGGGTCAGTGTCTGTATGCCTGGTGGTCTCTGGTGGCGTAGGGGTTATTGTCTGTATGCCTGGTGGTCTCTTGTGGTGTAGGGGTCAGTGTCTGTATGCCTGGTGGTCTCTGGTGGTGTAGGGGTCAGTGTCTGTATGCCTGGTGGTCTCTGGTGGCGTAGGGGTTAGTGTCTGTATGTCTGGTGGTCTCTGTTGGTGTAGGGGTCAGTGTCTGTATGCCTGGTGGTGTAGGGGTTAGTGTCTGTATGCCTGGTGGTCTCTGGTGGCGTAGGGGTCAGTGTCTGTATGCCTGGTGGTCTCTGGTGGTGTAGGGGTCAGTGTCTGTATGCCTGGTGGTCTCTGGTGGTGTAGGGGTTAGCGTCTGTATGCCTGGTGGTCTCTGTTGATGTAGGGGTCAGTGTCTTCGGCCCTGCGCTCCTTTGCTCTTCTGTCACCCGCGCTGCCGTGTAGCTGCAGGACGTTGTCTGACTACTTTCTCCTAAGTCAGTGACTGTGCAGAGCTCTCACTGCTGCGCTGCATTGTGAAAGATGTAGAGGTTACACCATGCATCGTGTACTAATCCAGCTCTGTCAGAACTGTAAATGCAGCTCTAGATGTGACTAGAGTGTAAGTGTGTTTTATGGCTTTTGAGGAATTAAATAAAGCCAATGAAAATGCAGCAAGGGGAACTACTACTCCCATGCTACTACTACAACTCCCACCATTCTTCTATTACTACTACTCCCTTCCTCCTCCATTCATATATATATCAGATCTGTATTTTTGGTGCTTTGTATAAGTATTTGCCCCCTTATTATTGACGGTGTCTGAATTATGGCCACATTTAGAGTAAAATTCTCCAAACCCGCATGACCTGGTGCAAAAGTAAGTGCCCCCTGCAGGTCACACCGGTCTGCTCATCATTAACCCCTCCTGCTCTCTGACTGTGTGAACAGCGTCTCTATGGTCATGGCTGAGATACAGTGTGGGGGGTGTTAGGAGGGTGTGAAGACTTCTGCACTGCCCCTCGGGGCCTGCGCTGCTCCTCGCCGTCCGCCATCCTTTGTGTGACAGGATCGATGCGCAGAACTTGTGTTTTCACGGATCATTGATCGATGATATTCAGATAAAGTGCGGGAGGGAGGGGGGGGGGCAAAAACTGTGCGGGAGGGAGGGGAAAGGGGGCAAAAAATTTGCGGGAGGAACGGGGGGGGCAAATACTGTGCGGGAGGAGTGGGTGGCTATACTTGGCTGTAGGTGGGGGTGTCCTGTGGTAAATATAGGAGGTATATATGGATGCGCGGGGGGGGGGGGGCAGAGCACATACTATTCAGGATGTAACTGATACCCCTGTAAATGTTTTTGGCCTTGCTGGCAGCTGTTCACACACGTTCACCCAAGTCCGGCCCCCCCAAAAAAAACAAAATTGTCAGTCTAAAGCGTTGCCTCCTGCCAGGATGGTTCTTATGTGTTACTTGTCTGTCCTTGGGAAAGCTGGGTGATTGCTTTTAGGGCCTCCAATAAGGGATTGTGGCCACCCAGCTTTTCCTGACCCCTGAATGAATGTCCTGCTTTTCCTGCTCCCTCATTGATAGTCACTCTGCTTTTCCAGGCTCCTGAATGACAGATGTAGCTTCAGTCTGGCTGATAACCATGTGGCGGCCATATTCATCCCACCCAGCTGTGATATCTGACCAGATTGCCGTCTCCCGGGTGACGCCCCCATGCGCTTGTGGGTCCCCTTTGCTGGCAGTGAAGGGGTTAATGTGGCGGCGGGCCTGCGGCGGTTCATGGCTTATTGATTGGGTATTAAGTTGTGTAGCGGTGGGATGTTGACACGAGCAGCTGGTAATGGTCTGCGGCGGCGGTGGCGGCGGATCGTTGTCTGTCTGATTGTGACACCCACCACCCGCTCCCCGCACATTAACCGTTTCCCTTCCAGTGGGGCTCCACATAGGTGACGCCAGCACTTCTATATTTGCAGGCAGCACGCGGCGCTTTATTTATTTATAACATATGCCGCCATACATCACTGTGACACGCCGCGCTCTCTATACATTTGCCGTATCTCTATGGCGTTCGCAGTCCGCGCTAGATCTGCTCCATCTCGTATTCTCTCCCTCAGCCGCTATTATAATGATTATTCGAGGCCGCGCGGCGAGGACTCATTTGTTTTCCGAGCTGTTGCTTTGTTTCCCATTATGCGCTGCCCTTTCTGAGCGGTGACGCTCTCAGAATGTGGAGTGGCGGCGATCAGGGCAGAGCGGATTCCACATCTGTTTTGGAATTTAACCATGTTGTCGTCTAGATATTGGCGGTTCAGAATTTTACCACGGTGAGAGGCGAATGGATCCGACAAATTCGGAATTGTGCTGAATCTCCGCCATTAAGGATATATTGAAAGAAAATGTGTCGTGTGAAGAAAAAAACGTGCAGCAGGTTTTACACGCGCTGTCGTAAGCCAAATGATGTGAAAAGACGGATGTTTTCTACGTTACTGGTCGGGCGAGGTAAATCAAAATTTTGTAGGAAGGAACAAGTCATAAAAAACATTTACGCAGAGTCTCCATTTAGACCACGCCCTTTTTTACTGACCATAAAGCAACATGGCGAAACATTCCTGATAATGGGCGCAGAAGCATTATAAATGAGGCAGAAAGGCGAAACCGCCTCAAAAAGGCACAAAACTGACACCAAATCCGCCCGATACGTTCCCCTCACTGAGTAACTTTTGATTTATTTAATTCCCCATTTCACGTATTTTTCACAATTTGAGAATTTTCGGTTCTCATATTCTGTGGGACGAAAAGTGGAAAGTGGCCGCTGCTTGTGGCGATGTCCACCGATCGTTGGAGGGGGTGGCTTGACAGTGCCTTTAAGTGGTCCTTGTAGATTCAGCGCAGCTTCCATTATTCAAGAGCTGTAGAAGCAATGAAAGCTGCGCTGTGATTGGTTGCTACAGGCAACAGAGACCGTCCTTCTTGTAGACAGTATAGTTTTGCCCCTGTAGAGTCTGCCATCAGTGTGTCATGGCGGGGTCTGAATGGGACGATGGCATCTATGCGTTCTTCCTCCATATTAATGGCTCTGCTTTACACTGCAGCTCCTCTCACTTTCCCTAAGTCAGTAATCCGTTACTTGGCCGCTTCTTGATGTCATCCAAACCTTCTCCATCTTTTACCTATGATGCATCATTTCCAGCCGCCATGATCTTTCCATAGTCACATGACATCTGTGAGGCGGTATTAATGGGTGCAGTCTGACACCTTTCTGCGTGTTTGGGACCAGAGTTGTCATAGGCTACAGAGCAAGATCAAGTCACATGACCCAAAATGTTAGCAATTTGTCTGTGATTTTCCGCCACATTGGATCCGCGCGACTATTTCAGGGTCATGCTCCGGGCCGCAGGTGATTTACATTCAAGCCTATAATGGCAGTTTCCGGCCAAGAATTCAGCATTGGATTTTCTGTGACTGTCACAATTTACTGTGTGTTGCGGCAACTGCGGTCATGAAGATCACAATGTCGCGCTGTAACTTCACAATTGCTGATGTGGTCGCTCGGACACGGGGCGCAGCAGTTGCTGGATGTTTAGTGGCGATATCTGTTCATTTCCACTTTCCTGGGGTATCCAATGACAAAGACCGTGGACATTGTGTGAGCGGCCATAGCTTTATTAACACAACTGTACAAACACTACGACCTCCGTAACCAATGGATACCAAATTAGCGACTGATCGCCATCAGCGGGCATGCGGACCCCCCTCTTTGCTTCCTCTGGGACTCCCGCATGGAGAAGGCCGAGTGTCCGTACGGCAACCACCCCAACCCAACAGACTCCGAACCTCCGAAGCAAGAGGATGTCCATTCCAGTAGGGTGTAAATGAAGCCCCTCAGATAACAGCAGGTCACTGCCAAGGCTATGACGTCCCAATATTTGCAAACAATCTCCTTGATCCCTTCCAAACTTTTCTCAGAGCAATTTCTGACTAGACTAAGACCACATTAATGAAGAAGCCAACAGAATGGCGGTACCAGGCCATAGAAATCACCGCCCCGGCATTGTTACACCCCGGCACACACAATCCATCATGACCTAGTGGACTAATGGATGCAATATCCGTTGAAACACGAGACCAGCACAGCCCCTTCCTTCCACCTCCGACAACCTTAGGGACAACCCACCAGATCTCATCTTCGCCCGCTTTTCCTCTCAAAAAGCATCGACATGTCCCACGATCCATGTGTGCAGCTCAACCAAACCTAAAGTAAGGGACTAATCAAATAAGTGAAACGAAGACACGTATTAAACCCCACGTATCCACCATGGTCGCGGCACCTATACGGAAAGAGCGCACCCCAAACTCCACCAGGCGCAAACGCCAATCCTCAATGGCAAGACCGAAAACGGCGAACCAATAAAAGACCTGCGCCGGATCTGATACCGACAAAAGAGCAAAGCAGGCTGATTGGACAGTCTGGCAATGGCGGTAAAGACCACCGCTATTTCTCGCCCACAATCCTGTCAGAATTTATTATTAACCCTTGCACACTCCCTGCAGTCACTGGCCCTCTCATTAACACCACAAGTTGCGTGACTTTGTCGGCCCAGTCCTCGCTTTACTCCACTTGTGACCGCAAACGTCTGCAGTTTAATCCAAAATCTCACCATAAAATGGCCGCACAGCAGTGAGGTACAGACGGATCACATGTAAGCAGCTTGTTGCAGCGTGACCAAAGTCGCCGTGCAGCCCTGTCCTAGACAACAAGGTGTCTGGAAAGCTAAGCAGAGAGATAAGGTTGTAATGGTTGGTGGTCGCCCAGCTTTACCAGGAACAGATATATCTAAGAAACGAGTGGACAGAAAAGGCAGATAAAGGACACCATATTAGAGATTCCTTGTGGCGGGGAAGGGGGGCTCTGCCATCACGTTCTATATTTAGTATGGACTGAGAGGACACCATAGTCTGGACCGTGTCCAGGACTACATCCCCATCATCCCCCCCCCCCCCCATGCCACTAATGGGAGGTTTGATCCATAGTCTCAGGTGGCGGCTTCACTCTGCATCAGATAAGCCATGTCCTCTCAGCTTGATACTGGAGCAGTGAAGCAAAGCCAAGAAGCGCGGCAAGTGCGGTCAGATCCGAGGCCGTATCACTAGTCTAATGTGTGACCGCAAAGAGGGAGGGAGACATGGATGGAGGGACCGAGAGAAACATCCACAAGATCCACCATTGTATAAAGCTATTCATCTATTACTACTGACAACCAGCTGTATATATCATGTCTGAGAGGTTGTCACAGCCCCGCCCCCTGTTACTGACATCACTGATATAATGACATGTGATCAGACATGAGATCCGCACACCTTATACTACAGTACAGCGATTCATCTATTACTACTGACAACCAGCTGTATATATCATGTCTGAGAGGTTGTCACAGCCCCGCCCCCTGTTACTGACATCACTGATATAATATAATGACATGTGATCAGACATGAGATCCGCACACCTTATACTACAGTACAGCGATTCATCTATTACTACTGACACCCAGCTGTATATATCATGTGTGAGAGGTTGTCACAGCCCCGCCCCCTGTTACTGACATCACTGATATAATGACATGTGATCAGACATGAGATCCGCACACCTTATACTACAGTACAGCTATTCATCTATTACTACTGACACCCAGCTGTATATATCATGTCTGAGAGGTTGTCACAGCCCCGCCCCCTGTTACTGACATCACTGATATAATGACGTGATCAGACATGAGATCCGCACACCTTATACTACAGTACAGCTATTCATCTATTACTACTGACACCCAGCTGTATATATCATGTGTGAGAGGTTGTCACAGCCCCGCCCCCTGTTACTGACATCACTGATATAATGACATGTGATCAGACATGAGATCCGCACACCTTATACTACAGTACAGCTATTCATCTATTACTGCTGACACCCAGCTGTATATATCATGTCTGAGAGGTTGTCACAGCCCCGCCCCCTGTTACTGACATCACTGATATAATGACATGTGATCAGACATGAGATCCGCACACCTTATACTACAGTACAGCTATTCATCTATTACTACTGACATCCAGCTGTATATATCATGTCTGAGAGGTTGTCACAGCTCCGCCCCCTGATCCTCTTAGATTAATCTTTTATCTCTGCTGGAGTACTAGATGTGGTCTTTTTGTTTCCTTGGGCTGTGGGGAGATTCTCCATGTTCCTTCAGTTGCTCCCCTGGATCACTCTCATATATTATATTTTGGTCCTGTATCTGCTGTATATATGTTGTAGTGTTGAGGTGTGTGTGTGTGTGTGTAATATATATTTACACATTTAGTATTAATCTCAGGTAGACTGGAACGTGGTTGTCATGGTGATGAGAAGGAATGGTTGGGATTTGGCCCGGTCACCACTGGTTCTCCATCATACGTGTTTTGTCAGACTCCCATGCCAGGGACACCTGGAGGGGGCGAGAATGTGCACTAAAAGTAGATAGAGTCCTGGAGTGCCCACCACGTGTAACAGGCCGCCGCCATCCCCAGGGCAGATGTGTACACACACATGTGTGTATATAATAGATATATAATATATAACACGCATGCACACGACAGAGGCCACACACGCGCAGGGGACGCATACTGTACATGTGTATATATACAAACACACGACAGAGGCAGCACAGGACTATTTAGGCCTTTTGGATTTTTGTTTCCCCCAAATTTTGACTATTGGTCACTCCATACTCCATAGACATAAGTCAGTGTTCCTGGTGGGATCGATCATGTTGTGACTAAAGTAATATATAAATCTTATATATTACCGGAGTACGCATCATCACCTCACATTAGCGGTGTACCCCCAATCTTAGCGGTGTACCCATCATCACCTCACATTAGCGGTGTACCCCCAATCTTAGCGGTGTACCCATCATCACCTCACATTAGCGGTGTACTCCCAATCTTAGCGGTGTACCCATCATCACCTCACATTAGCGGTGTACCCCCAATCTTATATTAGCGGTGTACCCCCAATCTTATATTAGCTGTGTACCCCCAATCTTATATTAGCGGTGTACCCATCATCACCTCACATTACCGGTGTACCCCCAATCTTAGCGGTGTACCCATCATCACCTCACATTACCGGTGTACCCCCAATCTTAGCGGTGTATCCATCACCTCACATTAGCGGTGTACCCCCAATCTTATATTAGCGGTGTACCTATCACCTCACATTAGCGGTGTACCCCCAATCTTATATTAGCGGTGTACCCATCATCACCTCACATTAGCGGTGTACCCCCAATCTTATATTTGCGGTGTACCCCCAATCTTATAATAGCGGTGTACCCATCATCACCTCACATTAGCGGTGTACCCCCAATCTTATATTAGCGGTGTACCCATCATCACCTCACATTAGCGGTGTACCCCCAATCTTATATTAGCGGTGTACCCATCATCACCTCACATTAGCGGTGTACCCCCAATCTTATATTAGCGGTGTACCCCCAATCTTATATTAGCGGTGTACCCCCAATCTTATATTAGCGGTGTACCCCCAATCTTATATTAGCGGTGTACCCCCAATCTTATATTAGCGGTGTACCCCCAATCTTATATTTGCGGTGTACCCATCATCACCTCACATTACCGGTGTACCCCCAATCTTATATTAGCGGTGTACCCATCATCACCTCACATTAGCGGTGTACCCCAATCTTATATTAGCAGTATGTCTGTACCTCCACCCTGTTCTTGCCGCTGTAGGCCCTACAGTTGTGGGGTCCAGTCCGGTTCCCCTTTGCTCTGGCATTTTGGGGTATAGAGTTAATATTCTGCTGATATCTGACACATTTGCACATTATTCTGGCCTCTGCAGCGTAAATTGCTGCGAAATGCTGTAAAGCGCTGACGGTAACCAGGTCAGTGCTGAATATAGGAACGAGGCTGATCCTGCCGCTACTGCTGGGGGATGGGATGAATCCGGGGCAGGAGGCAGCGGCCCGCTCTCACCGGATTGCGCCTTTGCGGCATTGGCCGGATTTCATTGTTTTTCCCGCGTTCTGTCCTGACAGGAATTTAGTGGGAGAAAAATTCCAGAGGCCATTACACTGGGTAATTTATATGGCTGCCGATTGTGCGCCCGGGGAAATATATTTCACAGGTAATTTCCAATCTGTCGGCCTGTGAAGGAAGCCATTACTCTAACTAAAAGAGAGATCATGATGTCAGGAGAGCCATTAACCCTTTCAGGGTCGGTGCCTCCCAGCATACGCCTGGTTAACTAGGATGCCGCCGCGACGCGTGGCCGGAGGGTCTGACTGTCAGAGAGAGATCCTAGGATAAGCACAGAGCCTCTGTCCTGAACGGTTGACGATGGGAGTTGTAGTTCAGCGCAGGGAGACGCAGAATTTCTAGTAAAAGCGCCAGATCTGTTGTGGGAAAGCTGGGGTGACAACCAATATGGCCGCCACGGTCATACAGCTGTCCCTGACCATAATGTAGCGAGGCGTAGAGAGACCTGAGTGCCCTGATGTGCTGGGACTTGTAGTCTTCCACACATCTGCATGCCGGCGCTCCTCGCTTTACTCTTCCGCTCGTGGTGACTTCTAAGGGTTAACTTTATTAAAGGCTCCCTCCGTTGAGTGATGGCGACACGATGGGGACGCTGCCCTGTGGCGCGGACGCCGCCATTACACGCTGATAATACGCTATTGATTGAGCCGGATGTCCTGGTTTACATTGATAAAGAAGGCGCGCGGGGGACAGGTCCTGTGCTTAGTGTTTAATGACGGCGACCGCCGCCACCATTAATAGCACTTCATTATTAGCTCGCACCGGCACAGCCATTTATCACCGCCGCTCGTGTCGCTACCTGATGGACGACTTTTATGTTTTATTGATTATTATGTAAAAATATCAAACGCTGTAAACGGAGGGCGCAGATCTGTCACCTGATCGGCTGCGCTAAATACCGCGTCCACAAAATAACGCAAAAGCATCTCATCACAAGAAATTCTGGAAGATTCTAATAGGCTTTGTGCTTCAGCTTCTCGCCAGACCTCTGCATACCATTAGTGAACCTGTAGAGGCCTCGTCCTGCTCACAGAGCTGATAGGCTTGTTACACTGTATCAGTGAAGCTCAGGGCAAGAGAGCTTTACGCTACAGGATGCATTTGTAACAAACCCTCAGCAGTGAGAGCAGAACTGAATCAGGACAATGTGCACCAGGGCCATAGGTGGCAGGGTAGGTTGTAGGGGCGACTGGGAGGGTAGGTTGTAGCTGCGACACAGGGTAGGTTGTAGCTGCGACACAGGGTAGGTTGTAGCTGCGACACAGGGTAGGTTGTAGCTGCGACACAGGGTAGGTTGTAGCTGCGACACAGGGTAGGTTGTAGCTGCGACACAGGGTAGGTTGTAGCTGCGACACAGGGTAGGTTGTAGCTGCGACACAGGGTAGGTTGTAGGGGCGACTGGGAGGGTAGGTTGTAGGGGCGACTGGGAGGGTAGGTTGTAGGGGCGGCTGGGAGGATAGGTTGTAGGGGCGGCTGGGAGGGTAGGTTGTAGGGGCGGCTGGCAGGGTAGGTTGTAGCTGCAACACAGGGTAGGTTGTAGGGGCGACTGGCAGGGTAGGTTGTAGCTGCGACACAGGGTAGGTTGTAGGGGCGGCTGGAAGGGTAGGTTGTAGCGGCGACACGGTAGGTTGTAGGGGCGGCTGGCAGGGTAGGTTGTAGCTGCGACACAGGGTAGGTTGTAGCTGCGACACAGGGTAGGTTGTAGCTGCGACACAGGGTAGGTTGTAGCTGCGACACAGGGTAGGTTGTAGCTGCGACACGGTAGGTTGTAGCTGCGACACAGGGTAGGTTGTAGCTGCGACACAGGGTAGGTTATAGCTGCGACACAGGGTAGGTTGTAGGGGCGACTGGGAGGGTAGGTTGTAGGGGCGGCTGGCAGGGTAGGTTGTAGGGGCGACTGGGAGGGTAGGTTGTAGGGGCGACTGGCAGGGTAGGTTGTAGCTGCGACACGGTAGGTTGTAGGGGCGGCCGGAAGGGTAGGTTGTAGCGGCGACACGGTAGGTTGTAGGGGCGGCTGTCAGGGTAGGTTGTAGCGGCGACACGGTAGGTTGTAGGGGCGGCTGGCAGGGTAGGTTGTAGCTGCGACACAGGGTAGGTTGTAGGGGCAGCTGGAAGGGTAGGTTGTAGGGGCGGCTGGCAGGGTAGGTTGTAGCTGCGACACAGGGTAGGTTGTAGCTGCGACACAGGGTAGGTTATAGCTGCGACACAGGGTAGGTTGTAGTGGCGGCTGGCAGGGTAGGTTGTAGGGGCGACTGGCAGGGTAGGTTGTAGCTGCGACGCAGGGCAGGTTGTAGGGGCAGCTGGCAGGGTAGGTTGTAGCTGCGACACAGGGTAGGTTGTAGCGGCGTCTGGCAGGGTAGGTTGTAGCGGTGTCTGGCAGGGTAGGTTGTAGCGGCGACTGGCAGGGTAGGTTGTAGCTGCGACTGGCAGGGTAGGTTGTAGCTGCGACTGGCAGGGTAGGTTGTAGCTGCGACTGGCAGGGTAGGTTGTAGCTGCGACTGGCAGGGTAGGTTGTAGCTGCGACTGGCAGGGTAGGTTGTAGCTGCGACTGGCAGGGTAGGTTGTAGCTGCGACTGGCAGGGTAGGTTGTAGCTGCGACTGGCAGGGTAGTTTGTAGCTGCGACTGGCAGGGTAGGTTGTAGCTGCGACTGGCAGGGTAGGTTGTAGGGGCGGCTGGCAGGGTAGGTTGTAGGGGCGGCTGGCAGGGTAGGTTATAGGGGCGGCTGGCAGGGTAGGTTGTAGCTGCGATGCAGGGTAGGTTGTAGCTGCGATGCAGGGTAGGTTGTAGCTGCGATGCAGGCCAGGTTGTAGGGACAGCTGGCAGGGTAGGTTTTTCAACAAGGTGCTGCTCTGCCGTCTCCTCGGTAAAGGGCAGGACCAGGACTCCTAACTATGACCCTGCCATTCCCTGTTAGCAAGCAGAGATCTTACGGACAGCAAAGAACCCAGGCACGAGATGTATGAGATTGCTGCAAAATTGCGTACAATGACTGAAAGACCCCCCCCCCCTTCCCCACACTCCCTAGCAACCCCCCAACTCTGCCAGGTTTATATTGACTCCCCTCAGCTTCTGATTGACTCCCTAATCTCCTCCCCATCTTCTCTCTTGCAGGATGCAGTACTGGGCCACACGGCTGGAGCGGGAGTTTCACCAAGTCATGAGGAACTTTGCGGGAGCGCAGCAGTTACAGGGGGTGAGTAGTACGGATATGTCCGCTCCGCTTATGATTTGTGGCCGTCTGATTCCCGGGGGCTCCACATCACGACTAGGTCTGCATTGTCTAACCTGTTGTCAGATTCACATCAGATCTCATCTGCCCTTGGACATCTCTCCAGTTGCTGTACAATATCTGTCCAATCTGATTGTACAATTAGATTGTAATGTGTCATCAGATATCGGCCTGGCCTTGAGATGATTAAACTGCGCTGTCAGGGCAAATACTAGAGTCGTGTAACTATTTCTTTTCATCGTCATAGCTTGTACGCGGTTTGCCACCCAGCTTTCCCTTAGTCCTGAACACAGTTTACAAGGCTGCTTTGCAGTTGAAGAGTCTGTGTAATCTGGGTGTCCGCCATTACAGCTCCTGCAGGGACACTCCGCTTTCCCCGGCTCCTGAATCACAGACCTACCTGTGTGTGTCCAGTTTTCTCTGTGTTACTAGGCTATGTGCCGTTCAGGACTTTGGGAGGGCTGGGTGTCGCCCTCCCTCCTCGCCCACCTCTCTACATCTAGAGAAGCATATGTTGTGGCTCTTAATGAGTTTCCATAATGAGTCCGCCTCTCATGAATAATGTATGTGCGTCCTGCCGGCGGTGGCCTCCTCCGGATGGCGTCACACTGTCACCCATACATTCTTTATTATTTTAATTAAGAGCAGCCTCGTAATGTCTCATCAGGAGGAGCTGCCTGATAAGTCGTTCTCATCTCCACTGTGAGCACCGGCAGCCGCGTCCTGCTTCCACGGCTGGATATCGCCATTTCAGAGACATTGTAGTCGCTAAATCTACGTTATCTGTCTTAAACTCATTGCAGGTGGAATACAAGTCCCAGCGGTTGCTTAGTACAGCTGTCATGGCCCATAATGACTTTTGAAATGCCTATCAGTATCTTGGAAAGCAGGGTGCCAACAATAAGGCCTCTAAGACTACATGGCGACTTTGGCTTTGCTCCTGTCATGTCACAAAGATGGCCGGGTCATTCTGAGACTCCTTCACTAATGTTAGCGAATTCCGCTACGACGGCAACGTCTAGTCACAAAGATCAAACACTGCTCCGTTTTTTTGCGGCTTGAAGTCGCTGCACCCTTGGGAGTGGTGAGGTGACTCTGACGTGAGTGAAGGAACCTCCAGTCTTTGGTTGTGCGATGGGTGTCGTGGCCAAAGTCGCCATGTAACCCTAGCCTTATAGCGCACCTTTCCTAACTTTATGTAGTTGAAAAGTGGTTTGCTCTGCAAGCATCGGGGACAGCTGGGTGTGGCGACCATGACAGTTTTCACGGATCCCCTATACATTTCAGTGTATGGAGGAATCGAACAAAAATAGGACATGATCAATATTATAACAGTCTGTGACTGGTCGTGTGAAATTAACGCTGCCGTATGACGTCCGTCATGTGAATGTAGCCTAAGAATTATGGGGCACATTTATGAAAACTTGTCCTAAACAGAAACTCTCTTAGTTGCCTGTAGAAACCGATCACTCCAACCAATCGCAGCGCAGCTTTCACTTTACAAAAGCACTATAAGAAATGAAAGCTGCGCTGTGATTGGTTGCTAGTTTCTCTTTAGGACAAGTTTTCCTGTCTGCCCCCGTATACCATCGTACCTGGCGGTTTAGTATTGCTCATTCAGGGCCCTCGTAGCGAGACCTTCTAGAGAGACTCTTGGAGGTTATTTTAGCCTGCTGCAGCCTGACAACAGCTGGGGGGTCAGAGGTCAGCGTTGGCCGCTTTCAGCGGAGCCATCAGTGAACATTATGTGGTGCGGGGAGAGGCCATTTTGGGAGAGGTTAACTGATGGCGGCTCTTCCAGGGAGTAATGCAGCCATTTAGCTCTATTAAATCATGCGGGGTGGAATAATTTCGATGCTTCCCTCATATTCCCCTCCCCCCTTCAGCTTTGTGATTCGGAGAGCCGGTTCCAGCTACTGATGGTGCTGTTAGTGTGGTATACGGCGTCCCACAAACACCCGGCGCTCGCTCCACTAATGACATGCAAATGAGATGCTAATGTGTCTGCAATAACTTATGTGGAGCGGCTTCTGACAAATGAATGTGGCTGGGACCTGTCCCCCCGGGTGGTGATTAATGTGCGCCCGGCGCTGCTAGCCGATTTTTTTTTTTTTTTTTTTGCCAATCTGCGCCATGCTTTGGGCTGTGAGCTTCCTCAAGACAGTGGCGGATCTTGATTGGATTTCTTGTCCCTGGAGGTGACACTTGTGGGTGACAGAGGCCGGGGAGGAGGCGGACGACTAATCCTGTTATTAGCATTAAATCACCCGCTCTGCGTGGTCCCCGGGGCGAGCGCTCTGCACTGATGGGCGAGTGACACTGCTCGGGTGACCAGAGAAGAGCGAGAGGGCTGAGAGTGTAGGAAACCGTCCCACCTGCCATAGTGCGGATACAATATCCAGGGACAATGTGACACAACGCACTGCAAAGCGAATGTATGGTTATTACTGCGAGATGTGGCGACGGCCGTGTGCACAAGATATGTAAAATGTCTACGTATAAAAGGGAAAAGGCAGCAATCCAGAATTGTGAGAAAAATGGATGAGTTTATTCCAAGACCAATTTAGTTCCTGGAATTCTATGTAGGGAGGAAAAGAACTGTCCAAGTATTCTCTGAATCATGTATACAGGAGTATATACTACTATAATACTGCTCCTATGTACAAGAATATAACTACTATAATACTGCTCCTATGTACAAGAATATAACTACTATAATACTGCTCCTATGTACAAGAATATAACTACTATAATACTGCTCCTATGTACAAGAATATAACTACTATAATACTACCTCCTATGTACAAGAATATAACTACTATAATACTACTCCTATGTACAAGAATATAACTACTATAATACTACCTCCTATGTACAAGGATATAACTACTATAATACTGCCCCTATGTACAAGAATATAACTACTATAATACTGCTCCTATGTACAAGAATATAACTACTATAATACTGCTCCTATGTACAAGAATATAACTACTATAATACTACCTCCTATGTACAAGGATATAACTACTATAATACTGCCCCTATGTACAAGAATATAACTACTATAATACTGCTCCTATGTACAAGAATATAACTACTATAATACTGCTCCTATGTACAAGAATATAACTACTATAATACTACCTCCTATGTACAAGGATATAACTACTATAATACTGCCCCTATGTACAAGAATATAACTACTATAATACTGCTCCTATGTACAAGAATATAACTACTATAATACTGCTCCTATGTACAAGAATATAACTACTATAATACTACCTCCTATGTACAAGAATATAACTACTATAATACTGCTCCTATGTACAAGAATATAACTACCATAATACTACCTCCTATGTACAAGAATATAACTACTATAATACTACCCCCTATGTACAAGAATATAACTACTATAATACTGCTCCTATGTACAAGAATATAACTACTATAATACTACTATGTACAAGAATATAACTACTATAATAGTGCTCCTATGTACAAGAATATAACTACTATAATACTACCTCCTATGTACAAGAATATAACTACTATAATACTACACCTATGTACAAGAATATAACTACCATAATACTACCTGCTATGTACAAGAATGTAACTACTATAATACTACCCCCTATGTACAAGAATATAACTACTATAATACTGCTCCTATGTACAAGAATATAACTACTATAATACTACTATGTACAAGAATATAACTACTATAATACTGCTCCTATGTACAAGAATATAACTACTATAATACTACCTCCTATGTACAAGAATATAACTACTATAATACTGCTCCTATGTACAAGAATATAACTACTATAATACCCTTATGTACAAGAATATAACTACTATAATACTACTCCTATGTACAAGAATATAACTACTATAATATTACCTCCTATATACAAGAATATAACTACTATAATACTGCTCCTATGTACAAGAATATAACTACTATAATACTGCTCCTATGTACAAGAATATAACTACTATAATACTACCCCTATGTACAAGAATATAACTACTATAATACTGCTCCTATGTACAAGAATATAACTACTATAATACTACACCTATGTACAAGAATATAACTACTATAATACTGCTCCTATGTACAAGAATATAACTACTATAATACTACCTCCTATGTACAAGAATATAACTACTATAATACTGCTCCTATGTACAAGAATATAACTACTATAATACTGCTCCTATGTACAAGAATATAACTACTATAATACTGCTCCTATGTACAAGAATATAACTACTATAATACTACCTCCTATGTACAAGAATATAACTACTATAATACTGCTCCTATGTACAAGAATATAACTACTATAATACTGCTCCTATGTACAAGAATATAACTACTATAATACTGCTCCTATGTACAAGAATATAACTACTATAATACTGCTCCTATGTACAAGAATATAACTACTATAATACTGCTCCTATGTACAAGAATATAACTACTATAATACTGCTCCTATGTACAAGAATATAACTACTATAATACTACTCCTATGTACAAGAATATAACTACTATAATACTGCTCCTATGTACAAGAATATAACTACTATAATACTGCTCCTATGTACAAGAATATAACTACTATAATACTATCTCCTATGTACAAGAATATAACTACTATAATACTGCTCCAATGTATAAGAATATAACTACGATAATACTACCTCCTATGTACAAGAATATAACTACTATAATACTACCTCCTATGTACAAGAATATAACTACTATAATACTGCTCCCATGTACAAGAATATAACTACTATAATACTGCCTCCTATGTACAAGAATATAACTACTATAATACTGCTCCTATGTACAAGAATATAACTACTATAATACTGCCCCTATGTACAAGAATATAACTACTATAATACTACCTCCTATGTACAAGAATATAACTACTATAATACTGCTCCTATGTACAAGAATATAACTACTATAATACTGCTCCTATGTACAAGAATATAACTACTATAATACTGCTCCTATGTACAAGAATATAACTACTATAATACTGCTCCTGTGTACAAGAATATAACTACTATAATACTGCTCCTATGTACAAGAATATAACTACTATAATACTGCCCCCTATGTACAAGAATATAACTACTATAATACTGCTCCTATGTACAAGAATATAACTACTATAATACTGCTCCTATGTACAAGAATATAACTACTATAATACTGCCCCCTATGGATAATAAGGATTTATATACATGTGGGTGTGTTGCGCTCTATTATATTCCTTGCTGTCTCTTAGGTCTGTACATGATGTCACGTTGTCAGGCTTTAGTTTTCCGGTCAGCGTCCACCTTGCGGTCTCTATGTTCAGTGTGTGTCCCCTCTGTCATGTTGCGTAGCTGTTTGTGTGTAATCTGTCCAGATGTTGGCAGTTTTCTCGCAGCGCGGCTGTTCTAAGCGGACACGCCATTAATCAGGCCGGCTGCACGCTGTGATTGGCTGATAAGCTTCACCTCTTGGACAGATTGAGGTGTTTAGTGAGATAACGGAGTCTTCCTGCTCGTCATTTCTCATCACTTCTATCTGCGCCACTTCCAGGATTAAATATATGGATATCGGGTGTTTTTAGCTATTGGAGCCAACATTGTGTAATAATTTCTGGAATTTTCCAGGGTGGATATAGTGCGGGCCAACATGTAGATCAATAAGGAAGACAACGATAAATCTGTTGCGCCCAGTGGGTCATGTACATCTTATGTTACCTTCGTCCAATATCTCAAGGTGTACTTGTTATTGATTGTACTGCTCTATAACCTGTAGATAGGACACTGTGTACAATCCGCTCTATAACCTGTAGATAGGACACTGTGTACAATCTGCTCTATAACCTGTAGATAGGACACTATGTACAATCTGCTCTATAACCTGTAGATAGGACACTATGTACAATCTGCTCTATAACCTGTAGATAGGACGCTATGTATAATCTGCTCTATAACCTGTAGATAGGACACTATGTATAATCTGCTCTATAACCTGTAGATAGGACACTATGTACAATCCGCTCTATAACCTGTAGATAGGACACTATGTACAATCCGCTCTATAACCTGTAGATAGGACACTATGTACAATCTGCTCTATAACCTGTAGATAGGACACTATGTACAATCCGCTCGATAACCTGTAGATAGGACACTATGTACAATCCGCTCTATAACCTGTAGATAGGACACTATGTACAATCTGCTCTATAACCTGTAGATAGGACACTATGTACAATCTGCTCTATAACCTGTAGATAGGACACTATGTACAATCTGCTCTATAACCTGTAGATAGGACACTGTGTACAATCCGCTCTATAACCTGTAGATAGGACACTATGTACAATCTGCTCTATAACCTGTAGATAGGACACTATGTACAATCTGCTCTATAACCTGTAGATAGGACACTATGTACAATCTGCTCTATAACCTGTAGATAGGACACTGTGTACAATCCGCTCTATAACCTGTAGATAGGACACTGTGTACAATCTGCTCTATAACCTGTAGATAGGACACTATGTATAATCTGCTCTATAACCTGTAGATAGGACACTATGTACAATCCGCTCTATAACCTGTAGATAGGACACTATGTACAATCCGCTCTATAACCTGTAGATAGGACACTATGTACAATCTGCTCTATAACCTGTAGATAGGACACTATGTACAATCCGCTCGATAACCTGTAGATAGGACACTGTGTACAATCTGCTCTATAACCTGTAGATAGGACACTATGTACAATCTGCTCTATAACCTGTAGATAGGACACTATGTACAATCCGCTCTATAACCTGTAGATAGGACACTATGTACAATCTGCTCTATAACCTGTAGATAGGACGCTATGTACAATCCGCTCTATAACCTGTAGATAGGACACTATGTACAATCTGCTCCTCCTGCTCTATAACCTGTAGATAGGACACTATGTACAATCTGCTCTATAACCTGTAGATAGGACACTATGTACAATCCGCTCTATAACCTGTAGATAGGACACTATGTACAATCTGCTCTATAACCTGTAGATAGGACACTATGTACAATCTGCTCTATAACCTGTAGATAGGACACTATGTACAATCTGCTCTATAGCCTGTAGATAGGACACTATGTACAATCTGCTCTATAACCTGTAGATAGGACACTATGTACAATCTGCTCTATAACCTGTAGATAGGACACTATGTACAATCTGCTCTATAACCTGTAGATAGGACACTATGTACAATCTGCTCCTCCTGCTCTATAACCTGTAGATAGGACACTATGTACAATCTGCTGTATAACCTGTAGATAGGACACTATGTACAATCTGCTCTATAACCTGTAGATAGGACACTATGTACAATCTGCTCTATAACCTATAGATAGGACACTATGTATAATCTGCTCTATAACCTGTAGATAGGACACTATGTACAATCTGCCCTATAACCTGTAAATAGGACACTATGTACAATCTGCTCCTCCTGCTCTATAACCTGTAGATAGGACACTATGTACAATCTGCTCTATAACCTGTAGATAGGACACTATGTATAATCTGCTCTATAACCTGTAGATGGGACACTATGTACAATCTGCTCTATAACCTGTAGATAGGACACTATGTACAATCTGCTCCTCCTGCTCTATAACCTGTAGATAGGACACTATGTACAATCTGCTCTATAACCTGTAGATAGGACACTATGTACAATCTGCTCCTCCTGCTCTATAACCTGTAGATAGGACACTATGTACAATCTGCTCTATAACCTGTAGATAGGACACTATGTACAATCTGCTCTATAACCTGTAGATAGGACACTATGTACAATCTGCTCTATAACCTGTAGATAGGACACTATGTACAATCCGCTCTATAACCTGTAGATAGGACACTGTGTACAATCTGCTCTATAACCTGTAGATAGGACACTATGTACAATCTGCTCCTCCTGCTCTATAACATACTGTACGTGTAGACATCAGACTTTGTGCTCTCGGCCTTGTATTCTTTACATCCGCTTTGTGTCCAGTTTCTTATATAGAAGCTTCATCGCTGGGATCTAGAAAGTTCTGCTTCGTGGTCAGTTTCCTCAGGGTTTATTTCCTCCCGTCTCCTGGTCTCTGCTCTTGGTTATTTCTCCTTCTCTATTCTGATCTGGGCACTGGTGATGCTTCTCACAGCTGAGGATTTGTTACAGTTGAAATCAGTTTTGAGAATCCAGTGCATGAGTCGTCCATGTCTCCCTACTGTCCTCCTAGTTTGTTACAGTGTATCGGTCTGGAGTCCAGACTGTTTACCTTAGGATTGTGCAGACTGGATGCAATAGTAACAAAGTCTCAGCTCTGAGAAGTCTTAGGTGGGTACATAAGTAGTCGGCTCCAGATTTCCTGCAGACTCTCCACCTGTCCGTGGATTGGGTACAATGTTATTTCTGCGCTGATTGTCTCCCTTACATGTGTATTGTACAGTCATTGCCTAAGACTTGGTTTCATCTTCAAAATGTTAAAAACAAAATCTGGCCGAGGCCCCACGTTGCGAGAACGGAGCGTTCAAATTACCTGCAAATCTGGCTAATCCATCTTCAGAGGAAATGCTGCAGTTTCAAAAACGCTGCGGAATAAAACACAATGCGTTTCGTCCGCAGGTATTTTCCGCAGCGTTTTTAATCTGCAGCTCGCTACGTGGGGCCTTAAGAAGTATAAAGTCTGTGATGATGAAAGTTTGTGCCGAGTCTATTGATTGTTGTTCTGGCGAGGCCGCTCGGGTCATTGGCATTCTCCGGCGGTGATGATGAGGGTATTGATCTGTCGCGGTCTCCTAGGGGGAGGTCTTCTGGTCAGGGATGGGTCAGGGGCGCTCATTCCTTTAGTCTTCTCCTCGCCCGTGCGGCAATTGTCGCTGTCTGATGGTGAAATGAGACGGAAGCCACGGACAATGGAGCAATAATTGGGGTTGTGGAAGGTGAACGGGCAATGGGGCCAAATAGACAGCGCGCTTGACCTGTGCAGCGTGAAGGGGCCGATCAGTTCCTGATCACTGGCACTCAGCATGGCGCAGAGAGGCTGGCGTACGTCTGGGTGATGTGTGGGCCTGCCCCCCGCTCCTTCCTCTCACGTGACTTGCAGGTGGGCAGCTAAATTTATCCAGCAGCTACTAATTTAGGGCCCAGAAATAGCAGATCTTAGATTAGTGCGAGGCGTGCAAAATCCCAACGACCCCTTCAGCGCTGGAGCCCGAGGAAAGAACTGCTCATTATCCCCCGCGGGCAGAATGTCAGGGTGACGGGCTCCCTAGCAACTGACTGCGCCGCTCTGCGGAGTGTCACCGAACAACGTCCTCTGTCATAGATGATAAAGCGGGGAACAGCTGCAACGTGCACCGCAGTCATGTGACTCATTAAGGGCCAGTGGTGTCCTGCCGGGGGGGGGGGGGGGGGCTCTGTTCACACCATGTCTGTGCATTAACCCTTCTGAGTGGTGCAGCGATGGCGTCTTCAATGATGTAACATTGCAGAATTACAATATGCTGGGAGTTGTAGTTCTCAGCCACTGGTTGGCGCGTTCTTATGTAAGGCCAACTGTTTCCATAAAGCAAAGTTGTCTGGGTTCTGATGATTCTGGCTGCGAAATGCGTTATCCACACAGGTTCCGTTTTCTTGTGACTATCCTGGTGTGGCTCGCAGTACTAACGTTGCTGATGGTGAGCCGCCACGGGTATCGCCATCTTAGTGATGTCATCTGCTCCCTGCTCTCTTGCAGACCACTCTGTGCCCCTGTAGCTATGGTGAGGCTTTTATCTTTGTTTAGGGCTGGGTTGTCCATCTGGCGGCCCATGGGCAGGTGCCGCACTCCTTCTTCGTTTGAGGCTCCCAGCGTCCCAGAACTCATCATGATAATTAGGCCAAAAACTAGAACAAGAGCGCAACATAAGAGGACGCCTCGGAGCCCGGAGAGCAGCGCCCTCCACTGGATGGACCCCCCCACTCCATGTGGTGCTACCTTTTTTGGCTTTTATCATTATCTGATATCATTAGTCAAGATGCCACTGAAAGTCGCCCCTAGAATGGTTTGGCCAGGCGGTGACCGTTTGGGCTGACGTTACTGATGTGCACAGGAGTGAGGGCCGAGCAAAAGTGACAGCGATGAAGTGATGGCCAAAAATACCTTCCTGCGTCCTGTGACTAGGCGGCGTTCACACCGTGGTTTTGAGCATCTATACTGTGTTTTGTGGTGACTTTGGCGCTTGTTCAGACAGTATTTAGACACGTCTGGTATGTGCTGGAGGCTGAAGGGTTTTTTTTTTATCAGACGTTGCACGTTCCCGGATCTGCAGGTCGCCATGTTGCTGGTTTCCCATGCAGTGTGACATTTTTATGCTGCATTTGACAGTAACCATGGCGGTTGGATGTCCGGTGTGTCGCGGTATGGCAGCGGGGCGTTTTATCTTGTGTGGGTTTTTTTTTTCTCACTTTTGGTACATTTTTTGGGCCATGATGTTTTCTGTTTGATGTTGCGGCTCGCTCTTGAAACAAGGCAGAAGAAACCGCAATCCCAGAAATTCTTCAGTGTTTGTCGCCGCTCTTTACCGCGGTTTCCATTTTTTTGCCCCCCCCCCCCCCCCATATAATTCTGTGCAGCCTTTTTGCAGGTAAAATGAACACAATTTGTTTTTCAAAAACACTCACGTCCGCCGTGTGAAATGTAAAAATGTCTGCCTAGGCCAAAAACACTTCTCGGTCACAATCTAAATTCCATGATGGTCTCCAGACGGCAGCGGGGGAGGTGTAATCTCATGGCCTGATCCTTGCCCCAGAAGCTTGCAGTCGCTGCTAGAAGGTGCCATGGATTCTACAATCTACAAGAAATTGTCATTTGTCAGGAATCATCTGAAGGGACATTGCAGCCGGGATTAAGCAGTAGAAGGTTTGCCGTGCCTGGCATTGCCCCGCTGACCTTTGGCGGGCAGGAGAGATAAGGGAATTTGCCCAGCTGTGTTTAAGCCGGCCGCAGCTCGCTGCAAATACTTTGCATTTTGTATGTAATCTCGTGTGCAAGGAGGCTTGTCATTAGGCTGCAAAATCTTCATCCTGCTCGACAGCGGCGGCCATGTTTTTATTTTTTTCCTCTATAAATCTCTCAGCGAGGATGGTTTGTGACCCCGCTTCTGTGGCGGCAGCTCGCTGCGTTTATAATGCATGGCGGGGACTTATTACACAGCCATAAAATTGCATTGTTTTCAATCTGGTTAGCGGTGAATGCGAGCGCGCAATTTTATTTTCTTCTAGGCTCCGTAATATGAGGAGATGGATCGGAGTCTCCTTGTCGTGCACGGATCAGGGTTGAAGGCGTCTGCCGCTCGCTGGGCTCGCACGTCGCCTGTCTCTCTAGGAGAGGAGGTGGGCGGCTGCTGACAGTCAGAGCAATGAGGAGATTTCTTTCGCCTTCTGCAGAGTGTTACTATAAAGAGACAGCAGCGTGTGGCGGGAGCGTGCCAGCCGGGAGGGGGCATAATTAGGCGGCAGATTAGTGGCACCTAGGTTAATACACTCATCATTAACACCGACGCTTAACAGACTAGAAAGCCATGAGATTGACTGCAGCGAATCTATCAGGTGGTGGCCAAAGATCAGGGGGTAACGAGACAGCAATGGCAGAGCAGGGGAAGCTGAGGATTGTCATCTGTAGAGGCCAGTACACACAGTGATGTTACAGTACAGGATAATACACACAGTGATGTCACAGTACAGAGATAATACACACAGTGATGTCACAGTACAGAGATAATACACACAGTGATGTCACAGTACAGAGATAATACGCACAGTGATGTCACAGTACAGGATAATACACACAGTGATGTCACAGTACAGGATAATACACACAGTGATGTCACAGTACAGGATAATACGCACAGTGATGTCACAGTACAGGATAATACACACAGTGATGTCACATTACAGGATAATACACACAGTGATGTCACAGTACAGGATAATACACACAGTGATGTCACAGTACAGAGATAATACACACAGTAATGTCACAGTACAGGATAATACACACAGTGATGTCACAGTACAGGATAATACACACAGTGATGTCACAGTACAGGGATAATACACACAGTGATGTCACAGTACAGGGATAATACACACAGTGATGTCACAGTACAGGGATAATACACACAGTGATGTCACAGTACAGGATAATACACACAGTGATGTCACAGTACAGAGATAATACGCACAGTGATGTCACAGTACAGGATAATACACACAGTGATGTCACAGTACAGGATAATACACACAGTGATGTCACAGTACAGGATAATACACACAGTGATGTCACAGTACAGGGATAATACACACAGTGATGTCACAGTACAGGGATAATACACACAGTGATGTCACAGTACAGGATAATACACACAGTGATGTCACAGTACAGGATAATACACACAGTGATGTCACAGTACAGGATAATACACACAGTGATGTCACAGTACAGAGATAATACACACAGTGATGTCACAGTACAGAGATAATACACACAGTGATGTCACAGTACAGGATAATACACACAGTGATGTCACAGTACAGGATAATACGCACAGTGATGTCACAGTACAGGATAATACGCACAGTGATGTCACAGTACAGGATAATACGCACAGTGATGTCACAGTACAGGGATAATACGCACAGTGATGTCACAGTACAGGATAATACACACAGTGATGTCACAGTACAGGATAATACACACAGTGATGTCACAGTACAGGATAATACACAGTGATGTCACAGTACAGGGATAATACATACAGTGATGTCACAGTACAGGATAATACACACAGTGATGTCACAGTACAGGATAATACACACAGTGATGTCACAGTACAGGATAATACACACAGTGATGTCACAGTACAGGATAATACACACAGTGATGTCACAGTACAGGATAATACACAGTCTATTACAGGTCAGTCAGGTAATAGTTTGGGGATAATACAGACATATAGGACTCTGTTTACACTGGGATAACACGGTACTGTATAGGCGTAGACATATTACACACAGCAGGGTCACTGTGGGGCTCCTCTTCCAGTTTCTGGTTGTCCCTGGTGATAGGTAAGTGCGGCCCTACCTTCTCCTCCATTACTGGTGTGAATATGTCCCTTATCAGGAGGTGCAGGGTCCTCTTATCTCCTCTCACCGATGGACACTTCGGCCCATGTTCACATTGTGTTTCTACATCCTTTTTCTTTTCTGCTGTTTTTATAAATAATAACCGCAGCGCTGACCTCTCTCCACTCTTGCCACGTCTTCACCTTCGCTATTTTAGTGCAGCTTTTTGCCATTGTGTGTGAACATAGTCTTATCCTGTGCTCAGTATCGCCCCCTGCTGCCAGTCAGGGCGGGGGGAGGGGACGTTTCTGCACTCTGTGTTCCTCCATGCTGCCCTGGCCATGTGCTGGGTGAGGGGCGGATTTGTCTCCTGTCATGAGGTGGATGATTCCCAGGATGCTGGGGGTAGTTGTGCTTGTGACGCAGGCTGTTTAGCAGGTGTGTAGCGGGACCGGTGTCCGCTCCTCCTTTCTTCAGGATAATTAGGTCTCGGCGTGTGAAATATTGATCACCGTTAATTATTCAGTGCAGGAAGATGGAGAGAAAGGGAAACCTCGGAGCGGGAGGCCGGGGCAGGCGCAGCTGCTTAAGGGGCCACACACCACAAATTCACGCCTGTGATCAGAGGATTAATCTAGACTGGATACAATTGTAACAAACCCTCAGCTGTGAGAAGTCTTGGGCCTCATGCACACGGCCGTATACAAGGACCGCAGGTTATGAAGCGTGTCCTGTTCTTGGCCACATTTGTAAGTGTAGGAGATGATACAAGTGATTGTGGACAGTAAGACAACATGCACATGACCACGGGAGAGTCGCCGGACCGTGATTAGTCGGGATGGTCAGCAACATGGATGACCTCCTTGTACTGCTGGTACATTCATTGAGGCCAGTGAGCATGGACCGCAAGACACAGGAAGAGGACCCATACACCAAACCATGGGACCAAATGGGTCAGTGACTAAGTCAGGGGGCCCAAAGTACAGTGCGGCCGCGTGCCGGGGGGCCCAAGCGCCAGTACTTGGGCCTGGCGTAAATTTACTTATCTAGCACACAGACAGCCAAAAGATGCGGCAAAAGTATGAAGATGGGTGCCCGGCTGGCAGATATGGAGTGTGGTAGGTCAGCGGTGAGTCTCCGGTCTTAGTGAATCTCCTCAGGGTGTATTAGAAAGATTAATGGAAAAATAGCCATAAAGTCAGCGAGAAGATGGCGGCCGGGGGACAGCCATGACAGGACGATGAGACGTCAGGACTAGCGAGAAGATGGCGGCCAGGGGACAGCCATGACAGGACGATGAGACGTCAGGACTAGCGAGAAGATGGCGGCCGGGGGACAGCCATGACAGGACGATGAGACGTCAGGACTAGCGAGAAGATGGCGGCCGGGGGACAGCCATGACAGGACGATGAGACGTCAGGACTAGCGAGAAGATGGCGGCCGGGGGACAGCCATGACAGGACGATGAGACGTCAGGACTAGCGAGAAGATGGCGGCTGGGGGACAGCCATGACAGGACGATGAGACGTCAGGACTAGCGAGAAGATGGCGGCCGGGAAACAGCCATAAGAGGCCGATGAGACGTCAGGACTAGCGAGAAGATGGCGGCCGGGGGGACAGCCATGACAGGACGATGAGACGTCAGGACTAGCGAGAAGATGGCGGCCGGGGGACAGCCATGACAGGACGATGAGACGTCAGGACTAGCGAGAAGATGGCGGCCGGGGGGACAGCCATAAGAGGCCGATGAGACGTCAGGACTAGCGAGAAGATGGCGGCCGGGGGGACAGCCATGACAGGACGATGAGACGTCAGGACTAGCGAGAAGATGGCGGCCGGGGGGACAGCCATGACAGGACGATGAGACGTCAGGACTAGCGAGAAGATGGCGGCCGGGGGACAGCCATAAGAGGCCGATGAGACGTCAAGACTAGCGAGAAGATGGCGGCCGGGGGGACAGCCATGACAGGACGATGAGACGTCAGGACTAGCGAGAAGATGGCGGCCGGGGGACAGCCATAAGAGGCCGATGAGACGTCAAGACTAGCGAGAAGATGGCGGCCGAGGGACAGCCATGACAGGACGATGAGACGTCAGGACTAGCGAGAAGATGGCGGCCGGGGGACAGCCATAAGAGGCCGATGAGACGTCAGGACTAGCGAGAAGATGGCGGCCGGGGGACAGCCATAAGAGGCCGATGAGACATCAGGACTAGCGAGAAGATGGCGGCCGGGGGACAGCCATGACAGGACGATGAGACGTCAGGACTAGCGAGAAGATAGGGGGAAGATTGCTGACAGGATTGTATTGGGCAGAATGGAGCGGGGATGCGTTGTCGGTTGTCAGGTTTAATTAGATGGCGGAGACGCAGATGGGCGCAGAAGCTACAGGAGGCCGGGTCACATGGAGGGCACCAGGTGTCCACATTGAGGAGGAAGATGGAGATAAGGGTACATGAGAAGATGGGGACGTCGCTGTCACCTGAGGTCTACAGAGCAATGTGAGATGGAAAATCTGGACAGAGACGCTGCAGTGAGTGAATGGTTAATACAGTACAATCAAAGGAAAGGAACTGTAAAGTTCAGGGAAGGACAGGGCGGCGTGGGCAGGGCGTGCGGGGTGTAGAAGAGCCCAAACATGGCGCCCACTGGACTGCGCCATTCATCATACAGAGGGAAGGTGGAGAAGTCGGTTATAACAACCAATCAGATCACGGGTTACATGATCAAATGGATCTCTGAGGAATGAAAGCTGGAATCTGATTGGTTCTTATGGACAACTGCCCCACCGTATACCGATCCTATATAACCGGCTGTCTCTTATCTCTCTCATACACCCCTCCTATATAACCGGCTGTCTCTTATCTCTGTCTCTCATAATGATCCTATATAACCAGCTGTCTCTTATCTCTCTCATATACCCCTCCTATATAACTGGCTGTCTCTTATCTCTGTCTCTCATAATGATCCTATATAACCAGCTGTCTCTTGTCTCTTATCTCTCTCATATACCCCTCCTATATAACCAGCTGTCTCTTATCTCTCTCATATACTCCTCCTATATAACCAGCTGTCTCTTGTCTCTTATCTCTCTCATATACTCCTCCTATATAACCGGCTGTCTCTCATCTGTCTCTCTCCCAGTCTCTTGTCCGTCTCTATATTTAGTGTGCTCTCCCCCGGTATAAGTGACTGCTTGTGGCCCCCGGGGTCTTCCACCTTCTTAGCCAGGCAGGTTTGTCTCTGCGTCTTGTAGAAGTGTGAACATGGCTTGATGTGTCGTCCTCCTCGCTGCCGTCTCTCCGCTTACACGACTGCGGCCTTATCTTTAGGTTTTGATGGCGGTGGCGGTGGGCGGGGGGGATTTCGCCAGAGCTCGCACTTTTCCTACTAATCTAATTCATCCAATGGGGCAGAGGAAAAAATGTAATTTATTTTCTAATTATTCCTTGTCTGGCAGAGCCGCGCGTTACCGGAGAGTCGCTATGTAAAATATTTATCTCCGCGGTGCGTGGTCTGCCCAGGGCCCGTGGCACACGATGGATGGATGAATGGATGGATGGACGGGGGGAGGGGGAGAGCGGCGGTCGCTGACGTCTGTCTGTACATACGCTTATTCTTCACCGTCACCGTTATATCCAGTGCGACTCTTCACCCAACTTTCCTAGACTCCTGAATGACATCTGTCTAGTTATGCAGCTGCCACAGTCTTTCTGCAACCACTCGGAGTCTAGAAAAGCTGGGTGACCACCCCTGCGGGAGCCGTGTGGATGGCTATGGCTAGATTTCCTACGCAGGAGCCCAGAATAGCCGCTGACTACCCGTCTGGCAGTTGTGATGCTTGTCGTACTGGTGGTCACCCAGTTGGTCGGATGTCTCTACGATGTGGTAGGTTTGACCCCTTTTTAGGATTCTAGGAAAGCTGGGTGTCCTGTCGTGAATGTCATCCATGCTGGTCGCGACTAGTCAGATGACTATGTAAGTAGACAATTTTCACCCAGCTTTCCAAGAAGACTAAGAATTTTCTGAGCGGGCTTTGTAGGGTTTCTATTTATTGGGGGGCTCCGGATTTTTAGGGGGCTGCCGTCGTTCGTACTCATGGATTGCAACTTTTGGTCTCGTGGCGCTCTTAAAAGTCAGATCGTTTGCCAAAAAAATAAAATCCCTTTTGCCATCATCTCGGAGGTGGCGTACGGTGTAATTAAATATAACGGCGGCAAGTGCGGGGAATAGGGCCGGAGTATAAAGAAGAGCGAGCACGAAACGCCGCGCTGCCTCTCATCCCGCTTTATCCTATTTATAGTTTATTTTATTGGCTTCTTGACTTCTGGAGACAACGATTCTTCTCTGAATATTAATGACCCCCCCCCCTCATCGCCCCCTCCCCCAATATCCAATCTGCTCAACGCTAATCTGTCCAACCTGAGGATCCTGGGACACGAGTGCGGGATGCAGTGTGGAACGGCGGAAAATTACCTGTTCCTTGTCTGTGTGCACAGATTTCACGTGGAGGAGGGAGAGCGAGCGGCAGGCGGAGGGGCGACAGCTACAGCCTGGAGTACACAGGCCACCGCCGCCGCTCTGCAGCCGGGGTATA
Organism: Leptodactylus fallax; assembly: GCA_947044405.1. Taxonomy (NCBI): domain Eukaryota; kingdom Metazoa; phylum Chordata; class Amphibia; order Anura; family Leptodactylidae; genus Leptodactylus; species Leptodactylus fallax. Next base: position 181,139 of record CAMRHE010000988.1, on the reverse strand, counting down.
TGCCGAGTGTTGTGCCGGTATAGTGCTGCTAGCGAGGAGCGATTCCAGCTGACCGAAACCACAAATCTATCCGGTCAGCGTGGCGGAAAGTCGTACAGCGCGGCGATTTTCAGGATAACGTCTCTGGAGCAGTTCGCTATATTCTCCATCCATCTCTCTGGGGCCCCGTAGAGCTCGCGTCACCTGGGACCTGTATAGATCATTATGGCTTCCATTTAAAGTGTATGTTGACCTCCAGTTGAGGCCTGTGGCATACCCCACCATCTACCTGTGCAGTGCTATACGTTGCGATGCCTGTAGGGTCCTGCGAGTATACATTATCTTACGGTATACCCCTTTAAAGGGACGGCACAATCTATTTGGCTATCCTGCGCCGGTTTCGTTGACAGGACACTCTTTTGGTGAGCACAGTTGGTGGATTCCCTTTACGTGTTTGTCAAGACCTTTCTCGGTGTACATATAAAACACAGATCTAAGTGTGAACAGGGTTTAAGTTTTCGGGGTGTTCTTTTTGGCAATGCTGCGGGAATGAGCCGCCCTTGCGCTCCGTCCCTGGTCACTGTGATCTGCGGTTACCTGAGCTGGTGCTACAAATTAGACCGCAAGCTCTGCTGCCAAGAGGCCCAGCTGCGGGATCCTGCGCGCCTGTCACACTGAGGAGGAGGAGGATGATAGCCGCCGTCTCTTTGCTTCGAGAAGCTCCTGTCACATTTTTACCGATCTGCAGAATTTTTTTTTCTTCCTGACACAAGTGACTGTGACCTAATTTTTAGTGACGGCTGCCGGGAGAGGTCGGCGGCCTGCGCCATATATACCTACCATTAGATTTACATCTGCAGGATGGTGGGGGGAGGGGTCTGTATATAGCCTGGTAATGGGGATAGGCGACCGTATACCGTCCTGTGACGCGTCCATCAATGTATATCACGCTGTGCCGCTCTGTAACACGTGTAAATCGCTGTGGGTCTCTGTACGTTTCCGGTAAGCTCTGGCTTATATGTGGATCGGGCGTCGTGTACAGAGCGTTGCGCTGCAGATGAGGATGCGGTGGTGACGCTGCTGTAGGCTTCATGGTATATTGGGAGTTGTAGTGTCAGAACCCTGTGCATGCTGTGGGTTTCAGGACCTATCCTCTATAGGGCATTGTGATACTTGTAGTTCTCCAGCCAATGGTGGGGCACCACTGCAGGAAGTAGAGGACATTACCGCACACACAGATCCGCAGCAGCAGCTGTCAAGTGGAAGGCATAAGAAATGTGACACGTTACAGCTCATTTAGCGGCTGAGTCCCTGACCGGCGTCGTGTCTAAATGATCTGTCTAGTTCACACAGCGGAGACGCTAATCTGCGACTGACGTCTTTTCAATGTGTCTGCGCTGCAAAGGAAACGTTCTGAGTGCGCCATTTATATATGCAGCATCCAAGGAGAGCAAACTTACAGAACAGGGGTACACGGACAGTCACATGGATAATGGTATACGGTTCATCCGTAGGCCTTCTACACTGGTGGTGACCCCACTAATGGCCGCCACATGGAGGGTGTCACCCAGATGTACGCACTCCCTGCTGTGTATCTGATATTACCAGGTGTCAGTCTATACTGTAGTGCTGCAATTCCACTCACAAATCACAAAGCTCCAGATGCAGACCTTGTAGATCCCTTCTGAATCAGGGAGAGCCGCAGAGCATGGAATTATGGGAGGACACAAAGTAACCCTGTGATATCACCAGTATCAGTGCTGCGGCTATGGCGGGTGCTGGGAGAAATCTTTAACCTTTGCCTTCGCTCTTGGCACGTTTGTCTGTGTGCCAGTGGATAAATGGTTTGTAGCCGCAGTAGAGCCCAGAGCTGAAATCCCAGCGCAGCAGCATCAGCATGAAGATTGTATGTTCTATACGTGTGCCCCAACAACATACTGCTAGGTTAATTGTCTCCCCATGAAACTGGCCCCGGCGTGTGTGTGAGTGCCCGAGGCGACTCCGCAGGTGGCAGAGACTGATATTAACATCCTGTTTGATGTCTTTGAAGTGCTGGAAAATACATTATATACATCAGACTAGAGGTACAGTGAGCCGTATACCTCACCAGGAGCCTGCGAGCGTCTACTCACCTGATATAACACAGTATACAGTAGTTACATATAGAATAAATCTACAGGAACACCAGGTACATACATTACATTACTTATCCTGTATTACATTACATATCCTTCAGAGCTGCGCTCACTATTCTGCTGGTACAGTCACTGTGTACATACATTACATTACTTATCCTGTATTATACTCCAGAGCTGCGCTCACTATTCTGCTGGTACAGTCACTGTGTACATACATTACATTACTTATCCTGTATTATACTCCAGAGCTGCGCTCACTATTCTGCTGGTGCAGTCACTGTGTACATACATTACATTACTTATCCTGTACTGATCCTGAGTTACATCCTGTATTATACTCCAGAGCTGCACTCACTATTCTGCTGGTACAGTCACTGTGTACATACATTACATTACTTATCCTGTACTGATCCTGAGTTACATCCTGTATTATACTCCAGAGCTGCGCTCACTATTCTGCTGGTACAGTCACTGTGTACATACATTACATTACTTATCCTGTACTGATCCTGAGTTACATCCTGTATTACACTCCAGAGCTGCACTCACTATTCTGCTGGTACAGTCACTGTGCACATACATTACATTACTTATCCTGTATTATACTCCAGAGCTGCGCTCACTATTCTGCTGGTGCAGTCACTGTGTACATACATTACATTGCTTATCCTGTATTATACTCCAGAGCTGCACTCACTATTCTGCTGGTGCAGTCACTGTGTACATACATTACATTACTTATCCTGTATTATACTCCAGAGCTGTGCTCACTATTCTGCTGGTACAGTCACTGTGTACATACATTACATTACTTATCCTGTATTATACTCCAGAGCTGCGCTCACTATTCTGCTGGTGCAGTCACTGTGTACATACATTACATTACTTATCCTGTATTATACTCCAGAGCTGCACTCACTATTCTGCTGGTGCAGTCACTGTGTACACACATTACATTACTTATCCTGTACTGATCCTGAGTTATATCCTGTATTATACTCCAGAGCTGCGCTCACTATTCTGCTGGTACAGTCACTGTGTACATACATTACATTACTTATCCTGTATTATCCTCCAGAGCTGCGCTCACTATTCTGCTGGTACAGTCACTGTGTACATACATTACATTACTTATCCTGTATTATCCTCCAGAGCTGCGCTCACTATTCTGCTGGTAGTCACTGTATACATACATTACATTACTTATCCTGTACTGATCCTGAGTTACATCCTGTATTATACTCCAGAGCTGCACTCACTATTCTGCTGGTGCAGTCACTGTGTACATACATTACATTACTTATCCTGTATTATACTCCAGAGCTGCGCTCACTAGTCTGCTGGTACAGTCACTGTGTACATACATTACATTACTTATCCTGTATTATACTCCAGAGCTGCGCTCACTATTCTGCTGGTACAGTCACTGTGTACATACATTACATTACTTATCCTGTACTGATCCTGAGTTACATCCTGTATTATACTCCAGAGCTGCGCTCACTATTCTGCTGGTACAGTCACTGTGTACATACATTACATTACTTATCCTGTATTATACTCCAGAGCTGCGCTCACTATTCTGCTGGTACAGTCTGTGTACATACATTAATTTTTCTGAATACACTCTCTTGCTCTCTATCAGCCATTTCAGTCTGTGTAGAGTCTGACTGTAGTGTTTATGAGAGGGTTGGGTGACAGGATGTGTAGTCTCCTCCTCTATGATCTCTTCTATATATCCTGTATCTCTGCCGCTCAGTCTCTTCTATATGTGACTGATTTGCGCTGCTCCTCCTATCACCCCCGGTCTGTGTGGTTACCGTCCCTTTAATAGTGTGGTGTCGCCCTCCAGCTCGCAGCGCTGTAGCTCAGTGTTGGGCGGAGTGAGGACTCGCTGATTAATTAGACACATCAAAGCCTTGAGTTAATTAGTCAGCGACTCGTTTCCTGAGTGCCAGCTCCCTGCGCTGCGGATGTTCTGCTGGATTGTGATGGAGTGTCAGCTCTTGCGCTCTATCGGTATTTGCCGACTGGAGCGATTAAGAGCCAAGTGGCCGTTCATGGTGGCGGAGATAGGGGCTGCATTACTGGCACGGCTGCCCTGGAGGGAGCGCTATGGCGTCGGCTCCTTCTATCTGGAGGATGTGCTTAGCGCAGCGCTTTGGCTTCGCCCGTGGCCCCCATGATGCCACTTTACATCACGTCATGGAGCAGCCGCGCAGCTCGGCCCTGTGTGTGTGTGTATTATATATACTGTAGATACAGCCGCGCTGCTCGGCCCTGTGTGTGTGTATTATATATACTGTAGATACAGCCGCGCTGCTCAGCCCTGTGTGTGTATTATATATACTGTAGATACAGCCGCGCTGCTCAGCCCTGTGTGTGTATTATATATATATATACTGTAGATACAGCCGCGCTGCTCAGCCCTGTGTGTGTGTATTATATATACTGTAGATACAGCCGCGCAGCTCGGCCCTGTGTGTGTGTATTATATATACTGTAGATACAGCCGCGCAGCTCGGCCCTGTGGGTGTGTATTATATATACTGTAGATACAGCCGCGCTGCTCAGCCCTGTGTGTGTGTATTATATATACTGTAGATACAGCCGCGCAGCTCGGCCCTGTGGGTCTGTATTATATATACTGTAGATACAGCCGCGCTGCTCAGCCCTGTGTGTGTGTATTATATATACTGTAGATACAGCCGCGCAGCTCGGTCCTGTGTGTGTGTATTATATATACTGTAGATACAGCCGCGCTGCTCAGCCCTGTGTGTGTGTGTATTATATATACTGTAGATACAGCCGCGCAGCTCGGCCCTGTGGGTGTGTATTATATATACTGTAGATACAGCCGTGCTGCTCAGCCCTGTGTGTGTGTGTATTATATATACTGTAGATACAGCCGCGCAGCTCGGCCCTGTGGGTGTGTATTATATATACTGTAGATACAGCCGCGCAGCTCGGCCCTGTGGGTGTGTATATTATATATACTGTAGATACAGCCGCGCTGCTCAGCCCTGTGTGTGTGTGTATTATATATACTGTAGATACAGCCGCGCAGCTCGGCCCTGTGGGTGTGTATATTATATATACTGTAGATACAGCCGCGCTGCTCAGCCCTGTGTGTGTGTGTATTATATATACTGTAGATACAGCCGCGCAGCTCGGCCCTGTGGGTGTGTATTATATATACTGTAGATACAGCCACGCTGCTCAGCCCTGTGTGTGTATTATATATACTGTAGATACAGCCGCTCAGCTCGGCCCTAATGTGTGTGTATTATATATACTGTAGATACAGCCGCTCAGCTCGGCCCTAATGTGTGTGTATTATATATACTATAGATACAGCCGCGCAGCTCGGCCCTGTGTGTGTGTGTGTGTGTGTGTATTATATATACTGTAGATACAGCCGCGCAGCTCGGCCCTGTGTGTGTGTGTATTATATATACTGTAGATACAGCCGCGCTGCTCGGCCCTGTGTGTGTATTATATATACTGTAGATACAGCCGCGCTGCTCAGCCCTGTGTGTGGGTATTATATATACTGTAGATACAGCCGCTCAGCTCAGCCCTGTGTGTTATATATACTGTAGATACAGCCGCTCAGCTCGGCCCTGTGTGTGGGTATTATATATATATATATTGTTGTTCTTTGCCAACGTGAGGGAGGCATATAACTCATCAGCCCTACCGCCCCTGGGGAGATCGGATCACAACCTAGTACATCTCCGACCTGTGTACAAGCCACTTGTACGTAGAGAACCAGCTGTCACCCGCACAGTGAGGATATGGTCCGAGGAGAGTGATGAGGCTCTGAGGGATTGTTTTGACACAACCGCATGGGAAGTGCTGCAGGATTCTTATGGAGAAGATATAGAAGGACTCACACACTGCATAACGGACTACATTAATTTTTGTGTGGACAACACAGTACCCACAAAAGTGGTGAGGTGCTTCTCCAACAACAAACCATGGATTAACTCTGATATAAAAACACTACTTAAGGAGAAAAAGATGGCATTCAGGACAAGAGATAAGGAGGGGTTGAGGGAAGTACAAAAGGAGCTGAGGCATCAAATCAGGCAGGGAAAAGCCAGTTATAAAGAAAAAATGGAAAAGCAAATGGAAAGAAAAGACATAAGGGGGGTCTGGGAGGGGCTTAAGTCAATTTCGGGTCATAAACAGTCTGTCTGCCAGATTGAGGCAGATGTTAATTGGCTTAATGAACTAAACCTATTCTTCAACAGATTTGATCACACACCAACTCCTCCCACCCCAGTATGTCCTTCAGCTCCCCCCACCACAATGACTTCACCCCATGCGGCCACTTCCCAACAGACTAGTAAATCCAGAAATCTGTCTTTATCTGGCCACAGTCTGACCTTCACACGGGCCCAGGTGAGGAAGGAGATGAAAAAGATCAAGGCGAGGAAAGCCGCAGGGCCAGATGACATCAGTGCAAGGCTAATTAAGACTTGTGGGGACCAGCTGTGGGGTATAATTACATATATGTATAATATGAGCCTGAGGCAGGAAATAGTCCCTGAATTATGGAAATCTTCTTGTGTGGTACCAGTTCCAAAGAAACCCCACCCTATGGACCTCAACGACTACAGACCTGTAGCACTGACATCCCACCTGATGAAGATCTTGGAGAGATTGGTTCTCACACATCTCCGCCCTCTAGTGAGCCCCGCTATGGACCCCCTCCAGTTTGCTTATCGGCCGGGCATTGGGGTAGATGATGCCATCATCCATCTTCTGCACAGGGCTCTGTCTCACCTGGAAAAACCAGGGAACACAGTGAGAATAATGTTCTTTGACTTCTCCAGTGCTTTTACCACCATACAGCCCAGGTTACTGAGGGACAAGCTGGGCCTTGCTGGAGTGGACCACCACCTCTCCAACTGGATCCTAGACTACCTCACAAATCGACCTCAATACGTGAGAGCCCGAGACTGTGTCAGGTACCGTGATCTGTAATACGGGGGGCACCTCAGGGTACGGTTCTCGCCCCTTTCCTCTTCACACTGTACACTGCAGATTTTAGGTGCAACTCATCCAGCTGCTACCTACAGAAGTATTCTGACGACTCTGCAATAGTGGGCCTCATCACAGACGATGACAGGGAGTACAGAGAACTGAACCGGGATTTTGTGGACTGGTGCCACCAGAACCACCTGAAGATTAACGCGGGGAAGACCAAGGAGATGGTGGTGGACTTCCGCAAAGGCAGATGCCCTCCAAAACCAGTGGACATCCTGGGGACGGGCATCGAGATTGTGAACACCTATAAGTACCTGGGTTTGCTCCTTAATAATAAGCTGGACTGGGCAGATCATATGGAGGCCCTGTACAGGAAGGGCCACAGCAGGCTCTACCTGCTTAGGAAGCTGAGAGCCTTTGGAATCCGGGGGGCACTTCTTAGAACTTTCTTCAACTCGGTAGTGGCATCAGCCATCTTCTTTGGAGTGGCCTGCTGGGGGAGCAGTATATCAACCAGGGACAGAAATAAACTTGACAAGCTGATTAGAAGGGCCAGCTCTGTCCTGGGGAGCCCACTGGACCCAGTGCAGGTTTTGGGTGACAGAAGGATACTGTCCGTGGTGAGCTCCATGCAGAAGAAGAAGTCCCATCCCATGCATGAGACTGTGATCGCGCTGAGCAGTACTGTCAGTGACCGACTGCTCCACCCTAGGTGTGAGAAGGAGCGCTATCGGAAGTCTTTCCTCCCCACCGCGGTTAGGCTGTACAACCAACACCGACCTAAGCGGAGATCATTACACACAGAGAACTGAAATATCTCTCTGCCTGTTATATCCCCCCCCCCCTCTGCTACGTCCTATCTGTCTGTCTGCTATTAATGTAATGCCTCTCACCTTGGAACATTCCTGTACATGTTGTATTTGTATTTGTATCTGCTTATCTTATCTTATCTTTGCTGCTGTAACACACTGAATTACCCCACTGTGGGACTATTAAAGGACTATTATTATTATTATTATTATTATTATTATATATATATATATATATATATATATATAACTGTAGATACAGCCGCGCAGCTCGGCCCTGTGTGTGTGTGTATGTATTATATATACTATAGATACAGCCACGTAGCTCTGCCCTGTGTGTGTGTATTATATATACTATAGATACAGCCGTGCAGCTCGGCCCTGTGTGTGTGTGTGTGTGTGTGTGTGTGTGTGTGTGTGTGTGTATTATATATACTATAGATACAGCCGCGCAGCTCGGCCCTGTGTGTGTGTGTGTGTGTGTGTGTATATATTATATATACTATAGATACAGCCGCGCAGCTCGGCCCTGTGTGTGTGTGTATATTATATATACTGTAGGTACAGCCGCGCAGCTCTGCCCTGTGTGTGTATTATATATACTGTAGATACAGCCGCGCTGCTCGGCCCTGTGTGTGTATATTATATATACTGTAGATACAGCCGCGCTACTCGGCCCTGTGTGTGTATTATATATATACTGTAGATACAGCCGCGCTGCTCGGCCCTGTGTGTGTGTGTGTGTATTATATATACTGTAGATACAGCCGCGCTGCTCGGCCCTGTGTGTGTATATTATATATACTGTAGATACAGCCGCGCTGCTCAGCCCTGTGTGTGTGTATTATATATACTGTAGATACAGCCACGCAACTCGGCCCTGTGTGTGTGTATATTATATATACGGTCGATACAGCCGCGCAGCTCTGCCCTGTGTGTGTGTATTATATATACTGTAGATACAGCCGCGCTGCTCGACCCTGTGTGTGTATTATATATACTGTAGATACAGCCGCTCAGCTCGGCCCTAATGTGTGTGTATTATATATACTGTAGATACATCCGCGCTGCTCAGCCCTGTGTGTGTATTATATATACTGTAGATACAGCCGCGCTGCTCAGCCCTGTGTGTGTATTATATATACTGTAGATACAGCCGCGCTGCTCGGCCCTGTGTGTGTATTATATATATATACTGTAGATACAGCCGCGCTGCTCGGCCCTGTGTGTGGGTATTATATATACTGTAGATACAGCCGCGCTGCTCGGCCCTGTGTGTGTATTATATATACTGTAGATACAGCCGCTCAGCTCGGCCCTAATGTGTGTGTATTATATATACTGTAGGTACAGCCGCGCTGCTCGGCCCTGTGTGTGTATTATATATACTGTAGATACAGCCGCTCAGCTCGGCCCTAATGTGTGTGTATTATATATACTGTAGATACAGCCGCGCTGCTCAGCCCTGTGTGTGTATTATATATACTGTAGATACAGCCGCTCAGCTCGGCCCTGTGTGTGGGTATTATATATACTATAGATACAGCCGCGCAGCTCTGCCCTGTGTGTGGGTATTATATATATATATATATATATATATATATATATATATACATACTGTAGATACAGCCGCGCAGCTCGGCCCTGTGTGTGTATTATATATACTGTAGATACAGCCGCGCAGCTCAGCCCTGTGTGTTATATATACTGTAGATACAGCCGCGCAGCTCGGCCCTGTGTGTGTATTATATATACTGTAGATACAGCCGCGCAGCTCAGCCCTGTGTGTTATATATACTGTAGATACAGCCGCGCAGCTCGGCCCTGTGTGTGTATTATATATACTGTAGATACAGCCGCGCAGCTCGGCCCTGTGTGTGTATTATATATACTGTAGATACAGCCGCGCAGCTCAGCCCTGTGTGTTATATATACTGTAGATACAGCCGCGCAGCTCGGCCCTGTGTGTGTATTATATATACTGTAGATACAGCCGCGCAGCTCGGCCCTGTGTGTTATATATACTGTAGATACAGCCGCGCAGCTCGGCCCTGTGTGTGTGTATTATATATATATATATATATATATATATATATATATATATATATATATAACTGTAGATACAGCCGTACAGCTCGGCCCTGTGTGTGTGTATTATTTATATATATATATATATATATATATATATATATATATATATATATATACAGTCATATGAAAAAGTTTGGGCACCCCTATTAATCTTAATCATTTTTAGTTCTAAATATTTGGGTGTTTGCAACAGCCATTTCAATTTGATATATCTAATAACTGATGGACACAGTAATATTTCAGGATTGAAATGAGGTTTATTGTACTAACAGAAAATGTGCAATATGCATTAAACCAAAATTTGACCGCTGCAAAAGTATGGGCACCTCAACAGAAAAGTGACATTAATATTTAGTAGATCCTCCTTTTGCAAAAATAACAGCCTCTAGTCGCTTCCTGTAGCTTTTAATCAGTTCCTGGATCCTGGATGAAGGTATTTTTGACCATTCCTCTTTACAAAACAATTCCAGTTCAGGTAAGTTTGATGGTCGCCGAGCATGGACAGCCCGCTTCAAATGATCCCACAGATGTTCAATGATATTCAGGTCTGGGGACTGGGATGGCCATTCCAGAACATTGTAATTGTTCCTCTGCATGAATGCCTGAGTAGATTTGGATCATTGTCTTGCTGAAATATCCATCCCCGGCGTAACTTCAAATTCCTCACTGATTCTTGTACATTATTCTCAAGAATCTGCTGATACTGAGTTGAATCCATGCGACCCTCAACTTTAACAAGATTCCCGGTGCCGGCATTGGCCACACAGCCCCAAAGCATGATGGAACCTCCACCAAATTTTACAGTGGGTAGCAAGTGTTTTTCTTTGAATGCTGTGTTTTTTGGACGCCATGCATAACGCCTTTTTGTATGACCAAACAACTCAATCTTTGTTTCATCAGTCCACAGGACCTTCTTCCAAAATGAAGCTGGCTTGTCCAAATGTGCTTTTGCATACCTCAGGCGACTCTGTTTGTGGCGTGCTTTCAGAAACGGCTTCTTTCGCATCACTCTCCCATACAGCTTCTCCTTGTGCAAAGTGTGCTGTATTGTTGACCGATGCACAGTGACACCATCTGCAGCAAGATGATGCTGCAGCTCTTTGGAGGTGGTCTGTGGATTGTCCTTGACTGTTCTCACCATTCTTCTTCTCTGCCTTTCTGATATTTTTCTTGGCCTGCCACTTCTGGGCTTAACAAGAACTGTCCCTGTGGTCTTCCATTTCCTTACTATGTTCCTCACAGTGGAAACTGACAGGTTAAATCTCTGAGACAACTTTTTGTATCCTTCCCCTGAACAACTATGTTGAACAATCTTTGTTTTCAGATCATTTGAGAGTTGTTTTGAGGAGCCCATGATGCCACTCTTCAGAGGAGATTCAAATAGGAGAACAACTTGCAATTGGCCACCTTAAATACCTTTTCTCATGATTGGATACACCTGGCTATGAAGTTCAAAGCTCAGTGAGGTTACAAAACCAATTTTGTGCTTCAGTAAGTCAGTAAAAAGTAGTTAGGAGTATTCAAATCAATAAAATGATAAGGGTACCCAAATTGTTGCACCGGTCAAATTTTGGTTTAATGCATATTGCACATTTTCTGTTAGTACAATAAACCTCATTTCAATCCTGAAATATTACTGTGTCCATCAGTTATTAGATATATCAAATTGAAATGGCTGTTGCAAACACCCAAATATTTAGAACTAAAAATGATTAAGATTAATAGGGGTGCCCAAACTTTTTCATATGACTGTATATACACTGTAGATACAGCCGCGCAGCTCAGCCCTGTGTGTGTGTATTATTTATATATATATATATATATATATATATATATAACTGTAGATACAGCCGTACAGCTCGGCCCTGTGTGTGTGTATTATTTATATATATATATATATATATATATATATATATATATAACACTGTAGATACAGCCGCGCAGCTCAGCCCTGTGTGTGTGTATTATTTATATATATATATATATATATACTGTAGATACAGCCGTACAGCTCGGCCCTGTGTGTGTATTATATATTCGTAGATATCTGTCCAGCTTGTCGCCAGCGATTCTGCGGTCTGTAGAAGCGTTTGAGGGATGAATATAATGTGAGGATTAAATATGGCGGCCGTCTGTGTCACGTGTACCAGTGCGTCCAGTACAAGTGGCGGCACGGGCACCACATTTTTTTGAATGGTTGAATCTGGTATGACACGCTTGGTATGAGAAGCCATATTGTTTGTCACCTCCATAACTGTTTTGATACATGCTGCAATATTGTGTAGCCACGCCCAATTTTTTTGTACCTTCCGTACAATACGCGGCTCATGTTTCCAGCACCGTATTTTCTGATCATTCTGCTCCATCTTTCATGCTGCTCACGACATGACACATGAGCCGCATTTTTCATCGCTCGTCATCCGCCTTTGATTGTTCACCATTTAGGATTTCTCGCCGCTGCTGTCCTATACTTGAGAGAAGATTCATTGCGCTGTGAGATAGGACGTCCATTTCCTGGTCTCCGGGGTCCTTGACCGTCATCGCTCAGGGCTGACAGCTGCGCCGAGTCCAGTAAATCTGTGTCTGACCACAGAGGATTGTCTGCTCTAACACACAGACAGCGGCAACGAAGATCAGTGGTCGCCATTGATGACCTTACATATATACTGATCAACAAGTAATAAAGATGAGGGTGAGCTATTATCTGCAGTTATCAGCCAAATTAGACTGCTTACCCTAAAACCTGCATCTAACAGAGCTGTAGTATTCTCAGCAGGCCAATCACTACACAACACTATGGCTGATAACAGATAGTAATAGATTGTATTCCCCTGTCCTACAGTCGGCCTCTCCCCTCCTGACATGGCTGATAACAGATAGTAATAGATTGTATTCCCCTGTCCTACAGTCGGCCTCTCCCCTCCTGACGTGGCTGATAACAGATAGTAATAGATTGTATTCCCCTGTCCTACAGTCGGCCTCTCCCCTCCTGACATGGCTGATAACAGATAGTAATAGATTGTAGTCACCTGTCCTACAGTCGGCCTCTCCCTCCTGACATGGCTGATAACAGATAGTAATAGATTGTATTCCCCTGTCCTACAGTCGGCCTCTCCCCTCCTGACATGGCTGATAACAGATAGTAATAGATTGTATTCCCCTGTCCTACAGTCGGCCTCTCCCCTCCTGACATGGCTGATAACAGATAGTAATAGATTGTATTCCCCTGTCCTACAGTCGGCCTCTCCCCTCCTGACGTGGCTGATAACAGATAGTAATAGATTGTATTCCCCTGTCCTACAGTCGGCCTCTCCCCTCCTGACATGGCTGATAACAGATAGTAATAGATTGTAGTCACCTGTCCTACAGTCGGCCTCTCCCTCCTGACATGGCTGATAACAGATAGTAATAGATTGTATTCCCCTGTCCTACAGTCGGCCTCTCCCCTCCTGACATGGCTGATAACAGATAGTAATAGATTGTATTCCCCTGTCCTACAGTCGGCCTCTCCCCTCCTGACATGGCTGATAACAGATAGTAATAGATTGTATTCCCCTGTCCTACAGTCGGCCTCTCCTGACATGGCTGATAACAGATAGTAATAGATTGTATTCCCCTGTCCTACAGTCGGCCTCTCCCCTCCTGACATGGCTGATAACAGATAGTAATAGATTGTATTCCCCTGTCCTACAGTCGGCCTCTCCTGACGTGGCTGATAACAGATAGTAATAGATTGTATTCCCCTGTCCTACAGTCGGCCTCTCCTCTCCTGACATGGCTGATAACAGATAGTAATAGATTGTATTCCCCTGTCCTACATTCGGCCTCTCCTGACATGGCTGATAACAGATAGTAATAGATTGTATTCCCCTGTCCTACAGTCGGCCTCTCCTCTCCTGACATGGCTGATAACAGATAGTAATAGATTGTACTCCCCTGTCCTACAGTCGGCCTCTCCTCTTCTGACGTGGCTGATAACAGATAGTAATAGATTGTATTCCCCTGTCCTACAGTCGGCCTCTCTCCTCCTGACATGGCTGATAACAGATAGTAATAGATTGTATTCCCCTGCCCTACAGTCGGCCTCTCCTCTCCTGACGTGGCTGATAACAGATAGTAATAGATTGTATTCCCCTGTCCTACAGTCGGCCTCTCCCCTCCTGACGTGGCTGATAACAGATAGTAATAGATTGTATTCCCCTGTCCTACAGTCGGCCTCTCCCCTCCTGACGTGGCTGATAACAGATAGTAATAGATTGTATTCCCCTGTCCTACAGTCGGCCTCTCCCCTCCTGACGTGGCTGATAACAGATAGTAATAGATTGTATTCCCCTGTCCTACAGTCGGCCTCTCCTCTCCTGACATGGCTGATAACAGATAGTAATAGATTGTATTCCCCTGTCCTACAGTCGGCCTCTCCTCTCCTGACATGGCTGATAACAGATAGTAATAGATTGTATTCCCCTGTCCTACAGTCGGCCTCTCCCCTCCTGACGTGGCTGATAACAGATAGTAATAGATTGTATTCCCCTGTCCTACAGTCGGCCTCTCCTGACATGGCTGATAACAGATAGTAATAGATTGTATTCCCCTGTCCTACAGTCGGCCTCTCCTGACGTGGCTGATAACAGATAGTAATAGATTGTATTCCCCTGTCCTACAGTCGGCCTCTCCTCTCCTGACATGGCTGATAACAGATAGTAATAGATTGTATTCCCTTGTCCTACAGTCGGCCTCTCCCCTCCTGACGTGGCTGATAACAGATAGTAATAGATTGTATTCCCTTGTCCTACAGTCGGCCTCTCCTCTCCTGACGTGGCTGATAACAGATAGTAATAGATTGTAGTCACCTGTCCTACAGTCGGCCTCTCCCCTCCTGACGTGGCTGATAACAGATAGTAATAGATTGTATTCACCTGTCCTACAGTCGGCCTCTCCTCTCCTCTCCTGACGTGGCTGATAACAGATAGTAATAGATTGTATTCCCCTGTCCTACAGTCGGCCTCTCCCCTCCTGACGTGGCTGATAACAGATAGTAATAGATTGTATTCCCCTGTCCTACAGTCGGCCTCTCCTCTCCTGACATGGCTGATAACAGATAGTAATAGATTGTATTCCCCTGTCCTACAGTCGGCCTCTACTCTACTGACATGGCTGATAACAGATAGTAATAGATTGTAGTCACCGGTCTAGGTGTAGAGGACATCCCCTTGTCACTGTCACTGGTCTAGGTGTAGAGGATGTCCCCTTGTCACTATCACCGGTCTAGGTGTAGAGGACGTCCCCTTGTCACTGTCACTGGTCTAGGTGTAGAGGACGTCCCCTTGTCACTGTCACCGGTCTAGGTGTAGAGGACGTCCCCTTGTCACTGTCACTGGTCTAGGTGTAGAGGATGTCTCCTTGTCACTGGTCTAGGTGTAGAGGACGTCCCCTTGTCACTGTCACTGGCCTAGGTGTAGAGGACGTCCCCTTGTCACTATCACTGGTCTAGGTGTAGAGGATGTCCCCTTGTCATTGTCACCGGTCTAGGTGTAGAGGTCGTCCCCTTGTCACTGGTCTTAGGTGTAGAGGATGTCTCCTTGTCACTGTCACTGGTCTAGGTGTAGAGGACGTCCCCTTGTCACTGTCCCCGGTCTAGGTGTAGAGGACGTCCCCTTGTCACTGTCCCCGGTCTAGGTGTAGAGGATGTCCCCTTGTCACTGGCCTAGGTGTAGAGGACGTCCCTTTGTCACCGGCCTAGACGTAAAAAGATCATTAGAAAGTTCTTTGTGCTGTCCCTTCATGTATTTGTACATTGTTATTAGATCTCCCCGTAGACGTCTTTTCTCTAATCTGAATAACCCCCAGTCTGTTAATCTCTCGTTGTCCTCCAATCCTCCCATTCCCCTAATAATTTTGGTTGCTCTTCTTTGCACTCTTTCTAGTTCGATTATGTCCTCCTTGTATACTGGGGCCCAGAATTGTGCATAATAGTCTAAGTGTGGCCGTACCAGTGATCTGTATAGAGACATAACTATGTTCTTGTCATGGGAATCTCTTCTGATACATCCCATAATCTTATTTGCCTTGGCAGCCGCTGCCTGGCACTGGTCACTAAAGGTCTTGTAGTCCTTCCCTCCATTCCTTGTAAAATCAATACTCGTCTTCTAGGAGAGATCATCACTCCCATTTTCCTCCTCACAACCTCGGCTGTAGCCAGGATGATGGTAAGAGAATAAATCTGTGTCTGGGAAAGCTGGGTGACCAATATGGCTGCCATTACAGGTGCATGAGGGCTGGACTCTCTGTATTACTGGGCGGCTATGGCGCTGGGGGTCACGTGTCTCCTCCATTGGGGTCAGTCCTGACAGCGGATTATTGGAATAAGCGGCAGGTGTAGATGCAGCAGAATTGTGATGTCAGCTCTGGAGGACGCTCGTGCAGATAATGGGGCCGCGTCTCACATCTCATTTACTTACGTGAGGCCACAGAGGAGGCCGCGCCGCCTGTCAGCAAATGAGCCGCATGTTAGCGCTGGTGATCAGGCAGGTAATGACGGATGAAGCGGCCGCACTGCGCTGATCACATGACTCAGGCCCCCGGGAAGGAGCGCAGCGAAGGATACATCGTATCCAAGAGTGTTATAACAGTGTATCCGAGCCAAAGGCAAATCCATCAGTTATGTGACCAGCCAACACATGTCTAGTAATGACTGCTTCAGTCTGCCCAATCCTCTCTGCTGATGGTTTGTTACAATGTATCAGCGTGGAGCTCAGGACTGGATACAGCTGTAGCAAACCCTCAGCAGTGTTTAGGCCAGGACAGAATGTCTGGAACTGAGATCACACAGGATTCTTGGAAAGCTGGGTGTTGGCAATCTGTACTGGAGCTGTAATGCCAGGAATGTTGCTTGTCACCCAGCTTTCCCAGGTTTCTGAATGACATCTCATCATGTAGCAATTCCACTTATGTATCAGATCTGTCTGACAACCCAGGTGGATGCAGCTATAGTGGCCTTGAGGGTTATCACCCAGCTCCGAACAAGCTGGTAATTGGCTGCCACCCAGCTTTCCCGGCTGCTGAGCTGAATCTCATACATGTAGTACTTATAGCTTGGTCCTTCAGGGGGGAGCAGTAATGGTGGTCATGTTGTCACCCAGCTTTCCCACACACTCTGGTGCTGTGTTCTGGCCTCCGCCGTGTCTGGCCCCGCCCCTGGCGGTTTCTTCTCGCTCCCCGCCGACAGTGCGTTCCGTCCCCCCGTGAGATAAACCCATTAAATGAATATATTTATCTTGTCCGTGCCGAAAAATCCTCTTAGATCAAGCCCTGATAACAGATTAAGATGGTGGACGACCCTGACCCCGCGGCTGAGCCGCCCGCCAGGCGTCCCGAGGGATTACTACTGCAGGACTACTACTCCCAGTAGACTGGGGCATGTTATATGCTGGTTATTTCCACTCCTAGTGTGGCCCCTAGAATCCTGAGGTTATCTCTTAAAGGGCCAGCGTCCAGTGGTTCTGCCAGGTGTGTATCCTGTAGGTGGCGCCATCCTCTGCCCATTAGTAGGTAAGTCTGCTCCCCTGCTTGCTGTCAGTGAATGTGGGCGGTTTTTCTTACCTGCTGTGCTTTGTTCGTCTTCCTATGGCTGACACTTGTGGTGTTAGTTGTGATGGCACTGATGCATACCGTGGTGGTTCGCGCTCAGGACTGTTTTTATCTCGGTTTTTCCGCGTGCTGTATCGCCGCCGCCCCGCGTGTGCAATGTTCCTGCGATCTCCAGCTGTCCGGGGTCACTTATGAAGCAATTAATTCCCATGCAGAGCATCGCAGATTGCAGATTATTGCCAGCACCTCCTGCAAGCTGTAATTTCTTCCATTTTGCAGCGGTGTAATTTCTGTCTGTGAGTGGTGGATGGTGAGGGGTGGATTTTGGGGTCATCCGCCCCTCCTCACTCCCCCCCATGTTCCCGTAGTCGGTCATATTTTTTGTGTTAGATAAACATGGTGTGTTTATCTAACTGCCTGATCTGCCCCCCGCTGCCTGATCTGCCCCCCGCTGCCTGATCTGCCCCCCGCTGCCCTGATCTGCCCCCGCTGCCTGATCTGCCCCCCGCTGCCTGATCTGCCCCCCGCTGCCTGATCTGCCCCCGCTGCCTGATCTGCCCCCCGCTGCCTGATCTGCCCCCCGCTGCCTGATCTGCCCCCCGCTGCCTGATCTGCCCCCGCTGCCTGATCTGCCCCCCGCTGCCTGATCTGCCCCCCGCTGCCTGATCTGCCCCCCGCTGCCTGATCTGCCCCCCGCTGCCTGATCTGCCCCCCGCTGCCTGATCTGCCCCCCGCTGCCTGATCTGCCCCCCGCTGCCTGATCTGCCCCCGCTGGTACAAGTCTCTAGTCACTACTAAGTCTGCGTTTACACAGAGATTTCTGAGCTAGAGGCGTAACCTCAAACTCTTGGACCCAACACACGATCTGTATCTGCCCCCTCCGTACCATGTACTACCGCCGCCCCCCATAGCTACGTCCCTGTTCACACCAGTTTCAGGCTGAAATTAAGAATCAGTTGATATTTCTGGAAGATGAGACCAATCAGATAAAGGGGTTATCAGAGGATTTGCCATCCATGGGGGGTCCGAGTGCTGCGCTTCCTTATCCCATCAGTCCAGCACAGAGCCCACCGGGCACCTTGTGTAATGGCGGAGCTCCTGGGGGTGACCCCAGGACCGAGCCCTTGAAACGCTTCAGTTGCTGGGTGTGAACAGCGCTCTAGGAGGTGACTCCATTATGGGGAGGGTCTGGGTAGGAGGAGACGTTTCCTCTGCCCGTTCAGTGGGAGCCATTAATATTCCGCACTTGTGCCGCCTGACCCGGTGAAAAATCGTTTTCTCCTGCTCATTAATTTCAGCCCGTGTGGTAATAAGGTGCCCACCTGTGCCCTCCTGCCAGCCCCCCGGCCTCCGCTCCTCGCTGACGCTCTCCCCATCCTCGCCTCATGTGATCATGCAGAACAAATGCAGTAATTATATTGAGTGCAGGTGCGGTGCCCACAGGGGCTGTGCCATCCCCCCGCCTCCCCCTGATGACAAACCAGCCGCATGTACCCGCTCATCAGACACTGTACCGAAATACACATGTAATAGGGGGGCAGTATATATATCTCTATATACCCTGTCCCCAGTGACACAGGTGGTGCGGTGACCTCATGAGTGCTAGCCTTCTCTTCTCATCATGCTTTATACTCCAGTTACATCCAAAGCTGCTTCTGGTTTTATCCGAATTCTCAGGCTAAAGGATGCCGGGGTAGTACAGATGTAGCTAACTTGTGTCTGGCATACCAGCGTGCAAAACTGTGAGTGCAGCTGTAGGTGTGAATTAGGGTAATCTCTGATTAATAGCAACATTTATCTTCAAGGATACAAAGTTACATGACAGCTATCTGCAGCCACCACTAGAGGGAGCTCACTACATACAGATTATACAGTCACTACTAGGGGGAGCTCACTACATACAGATTATACAGTCACCACTAGGGGGAGCTCACTACATACAGATTATACAGTCACCACTAGAGGGAGCTCACTACATACAGATTATACAGTCACCACTAGGAGGAGCTCACTACATACAGATTATACAGTCACTACTAGGGGGAGCTCACTACATACAGATTATACAGTCACCACTAGGGGGAGCTCACTACATACAGATTATACAGTCACTACTAGGGGGAGCTCACTACATACAGATTATACAGTCACCACTAGGGGGAGCTCACTACATACAGATTATACAGTCACTACTAGGGGGAGCTCACTACATACAGATTATACAGTCACCACTAGAGGGAGCTCACTACATACAGATTATACAGTCACCACTAGGAGGAGCTCACTACATACAGATTATACAGTCACCACTAGAGGGAGCTCACTACATACAGATTATACAGTCACCACTAGGGGGAGCTCACTACATACAGATTATACAGTCACCACTAGAGGGAGCTCACTACATACAGATTATACAGTCACTACTAGGGGGAGCTCACTACATACAGATTATACAGTCACCACTAGGAGGAGCTCACTATATACAGATTATACAGTCACCACTAGAGGGAGCTCACTACATACATATTATACAGTCACCACTAGGAGGAGCTCACTACATACATATTATACAGTCACCACTAGGAGGAGCTCACTACATACAGATTATACAGTCACCACTAGGAGGAGCTCACTACATACAGATTATACAGTCACCACTAGGAGGAGCTCACTACATACAGATTATACAGTCACCACTAGGGGGAGCTCACTACATACAGATTATACAGTCACCACTAGGGGGAGCTCACTACATACAGATTATACAGTCACCACTAGGGGGAGCTCACTACATACAGATTATACAGTCACCACTAGGAGGAGCTCACTACATACAGATTATACAGTCAGCACTAGGAGGAGCTCACTACATACAGATTATACAGTCACCACTAGGAGGAGCTCACTACATACAGATTATACAGTCACCACTAGGGGGAGCTCACTACATACAGATTATACAGTCACCACTAGGGGGAGCTCACTACATACAGATTATACAGTCACCACTAGGGGGAGCTCACTACATACAGATTATACAGTCACCACTAGGGGGAGCTCACTACATACAGATTATACAGTCACCACTAGGGGGAGCTCACTACATACAGATTATACAGTCAGCACTAGGAGGAGCTCACTACATACAGATTATACAGTCAGCACTAGGAGGAGCTCACTACATACAGATTATACAGTCACCACTAGAGGGAGCTCACTACATACAGATTATACAGTCACCACTAGAGGGAGCTCACTACATACAGATTATACAGTCACCACTAGGGGGAGCTCACTACATACAGATTGTACAGTCACCACTAGAGGGATCTCACTACATACAGATTGTACAGTCACCACTAGGGGGAGCTCACTACATACAGATTATACAGTCACCACTAGAGGGAGCTCACTACATACATATTATACAGTCACCACTAGGAGGAACTCACTACATACAGATTATACAGTCACCACTAGGAGGAGCTCACTACATACAGATTATACAGTCACCACTAGGAGGAGCTCACTACATACAGATTATACAGTCACCACTAGGAGGAGCTCACTACATATAGATTATACAGTCACCACAGGGGGAGCTCACTACATACAGATTATACAGTCACCACAGGGGGAGCTCACTACGTACAGATTATACAGTCACCACTAGGGGGAGCTCACTACATACAGATTATACAGTCACCACTAGAGGGAGCTCACTACATACAGATTATACAGTCACCACTAGGGGGAGCTCACTACATACAGATTATACAGTCACCACTAGGGGGAGCTCACTACATACAGATTATACAGTCACCACTAGGAGGAGCTCACTACATACAGATTATACAGTCACCACTAGGGGGAGCTCACTACATACAGATTATACAGTCACCACTAGAGGGAGCTCACTACATACAGATTATACAGTCACCACTAGAGGAGCTCACTACATACTGATTATACAGTCACCACTAGGGGGAGCTCACTACATACAGATTATACAGCCACCACTAGAGGGAGATCACTACATACAGATTATACAGTCACCACTAGGGGGAGCTCACTACATACAGATTATACAGTCACCACTAGAGGAGCTCACTACATACAGATTATACAGTCACCACTAGGGGGAGCTCACTATATACAGATTATACAGTCACCACTAGGGGGAGCTCACTACATACAGATTATACAGTCACCACTAGAGGGAGCTCACTACATACAGATTATACAGCCACCACTAGAGGGAGCTCACTACATACAGATTATACAGTCACCACTAGGGGGAGCTCACTACAAACAGATTATACAGTCACCACTAGAGGGAGCTCACTATATACAGATTATACAGTCACCACTAGGGGGAGCTCACTACAAACAGATTATACAGTCACCACTAGAGGGAGCTCACTATATACAGATTATACAGTCACCACTGGTTTCCTTTCACAGTATATACAGCCTTTTTATGTGGTTTAGTCTTTTTATCCATCTGGTGATTTCTCCTGTCTTGGTCTCTGTGGCCTGTGGGGGGCGCTCTGGTGCATGATTATTAATACCCAGATCCCCTTTGATTCTAAAATGTGACTTTTCTCCTCTGACACTACATGGTCAGATTATACCTATTCATAGGAAAGCTGGGTGGCTACCAGTTTGGCTGCTCCTTATTGTCACCCAGCTTTCCTAGGCTCCTTAATGGCAAATCTGGTTAGTAATACAAAGATGTAGGAGATATGTTAGAATATACCTGGGCAGATTTGCTGTTCAGGGGTTAGGGAAAGCTGGGTGGCAACTCTTGTAATCTTTCCTAGTTTCCAGGATGGCTCTTCCCCGTTTTGTAATGCCTCAGCTCCATGATTAGAGATCTGTCATTCAGGAGTCTTAGAAAGCTGGGTGACCACCAGTGTGGGAGATGTAGTGAAGGTTGTATTGGTCACCCAGCTTTCCCTGAAGCAGATATGACTGTAGGATATATATACATTTACTGTGGATTCTGGGGTTTGGGGGGAGGGCACCTTGTAGATGGTATTTTTGGGGGACAGATTGGACAATAAATGACATCTAGATTGTGGTTTTCCTCGTCTTGCTCGCCGTGTCTTCGATCCTCCTTCGAATCTTCTGGAGTTATCTCCTGCATAAAGCCTGACAGATGTTCTGGAATAATAAATCACAGCCGTGATGTGAGGTACGTGCCGGGGAGCGATGCTCTGCACATCCAGGGCTCCTGGGGATGGAGATGCGTAGTGGGAGGAGCTGCGGGGACGGCGGTTATTATAGGCCACGCCCTACTGTGCATTATATACAGGCAGTGAGAGGTTCTGCTGCAGGTGACCTGTAATAATCTACAGGGATGGGGGGGGGGCGCTGTTCTCTCTGCTCTCAGCACTTTACTAGAGGTGCCAGTAAGTAAGCTGCCCCTACAGCCTGGGTGATCCTGGGCCTCATGACTTATACTCCAGTCACATCCAGAGCTGCATTCACAATTCTGCTCTTATATCTTACTTTATTCACAATCACAGCTGCATTCACTACATAACTTTGCCTGTTTTATACTCCATTTACATCATTTATTTTATTGTATACACTATTCACAGCCGGAGCTGCATTACATTATATTGTATACACTATTCACAGCCGGAGCTGCATTACATTATATTGTATACACTATTCACAGCCGGAGCTGCATTACGTTATATTGTATACACTATTCACAGCCGGAGCTGCATTACATTATATTGTATACACGATTCACAGCCGGAGCTGCATTACATTATATTGTATACACTATTCACAACTGGAGCTGCATTATATTATATTGTATACACGATTCACAGCCGGAGCTGCATTACGTTATATTGTATACACTATTCACAGCCGGAGCTGCATTATATTATATTATATTATATTATATTATATTATATTATATTGTATACACTATTCACAGCCAGAGCTGCATTATATTATATTGTATACACGATTCACAGCCGGAGCTGCATTACATTATATTGTATACACGATTCACAGCCGGAGCTGCATTATATTATATTGTATACACTATTCACAGCCGGAGCTGCATTACATTATATTGTATACACGATTCACAGCCGGAGCTGCATTACATTATATTGTATACACTATTCACAGCCGGAGCTGCATTACGTTATATTGTATACACGATTCACAGCCGGAGCTGCATTACGTTATATTGTATACACTATTCACAGCCGGAGCTGCATTACATTATATTGTATACACTATTCACAGCCGGAGCTGCATTACGTTATATTGTATACACTATTCACAGCCGGAGCTGCATTACATTATATTGTATACACTATTCACAGCCGGAGCTGCATTACGTTATATTGTATACACTATTCACAGCCGGAGCTGCATTACGTTATATTGTATACACGATTCACAGCCGGAGCTGCATTACATTATATTGTATACACTATTCACAGCCGGAGCTGCATTACGTTATATTGTATACACGATTCACAGCCGGAGCTGCATTACGTTATATTGTATACACTATTCACAGCCGGAGCTGCATTACATTATATTGTATACACTATTCACAGCCGGAGCTGCATTACATTATATTGTATACACTATTCACAGCCGGAGCTGCATTACGTTATATTGTATACACTATTCACAGCCGGAGCTGCATTACGTTATATTGTATACACTATTCACAACTGGAGCTGCATTACATTATATTATATTATATTATATTATATTATATTATATTGTATACACTATTCACAGCCGGAGCTGCATTATATTATATTGTACACTCTATTTGGATCTACATATATACTCCAGCCACAGCTAGAGCTGCATTAACAGTGTTTCCTGTCACCCCTGCTGGGTCATGCTGTGTTGTGGCTGCAGCTTTCGGGGTGGGCAGAGCATGTCCCCGGTGCTGGCCCCCCATAATCCAGTCGATTTAGATATTGCACCAGGACAGTGAGCGGAATCTTTGCTACAGCTCTGGCAGGGAGCACTACATCTCCCAGGACGCCCTGGAGCCGTGGTGTAGAGGATAGTCTCCATACACTGGAGGGGGAGATCAGACCACTTCAGCGCCCCCCGGGGTCCCCCTATACGTGCCCGGGCTGCGGTTCGGATCTCTCAGACTCAGCACTTGCAGATCTGATTTAATATCTGCGGTTGTCAGATGCAGAGTCAGCACAGCCGCGCAGCGGTGTAGTGCCAGCTCAATCCCCTTCCCAAGATCTGACGGTCGGCGATGAGCGCAGCTGTGAGGGTCCGGTGGGAGCGGCAGTGAGGCAGCTGAGCTCAGCAAAGGGGGGGAGGGGAGCGGCGAATAGTGGGGGTCAGCGCAGTCCTATGGAAATGAACCCTCACCACTACATGGACTCCAAGATCTCTGCTGGCTGGTAGTGAATGGAGACAGTCCCTGCTGACACACAGCGGAGTGGGTGTTACATTGTATCAGTCTCGGGTCCTGGCTGACTGTCCAGGCTGGATGCAATGTTACAAATCCTTAGCTGTGACTAGCAGGATTACTGATGTTTGTTACAATGTGTCAGTGCAGCTAATGTATCACTATAGAGTCCAGGCTGGATACAATGTTCCGAATCCTCAGCACGGTGGCTCAGTGGTTAGCATTTGGGTTTCAGTCCTGCCAACATGTGCGTGTAGTTTGTATGTTCTCCCCGTGTTTGGCTTCCCCCACTTTCCTCTGACATCCTGATGGTGCGCCCTAAACGTGGCAGTGAATGTGTGTACAGCGCTGCGGCGTATGATGGCGATATAGAAGCAAGAGAAACAAACTACCAGAGTAGATGAGATTGTAACAATGTGTCAGTGCAGGTTAGATTTCTGGTGTCCAGGTATGTGTTGCTTTTCTGGAGTCTTGGAAAGCTGGGTCTCGTCTTCCTGACCTTTGGCCTTGTCTTCCTGCAGTTCTACAGAGAGAAGCGGAATCTGTTTGAGGTGAAGGAGAACGTTCCCCACAGGCTGGTGGAGAAGGTAGCGGGCGACATCGAGATGCTCCTCGCCAAAAAAGTGCAAGCTCTGAAGGTAAGTGACCGGTCAGTGCAAGCGGCGGGGGAGGGGTCAGTGTGATCTGCGCTGGTGACAACTTCCCCTCTAGTACTGATCTTGTGTCTGAGGCCCCAGCGGACAAAAAGCGCAGCGGAAACGCGTCCCAGGCCACAGAGTCTTCCTCTATTTGCCAAGACGTTTACACTACTTAGGGCACCTGAAGCAGGTTGTCAGTGGTTTGTTGTCCATCAGAGGGCGGGGCCGTGACAACTCATTCATATAAATATATATGTAAAAAGATTTTACTGGGTTAATCTGAATAGGAAACAGCCGGCGCCATTTTTATCCTTGTGACTGTTTTACATTTGTACAATAATCAATCACCAGATGTTTTTGTTCCAAAAAATAGTTGTCCGGTCCCGGCCAGCGCAGACGCACACAGCGGATCACAGCGATGTCCAGTGCAGATGGCGTCACATTTTATAGTAGTGGCTGCGGTAGAAGCTGCCACTAATATGTCTCATGTGAATACTCCCCTAAAGAACAGGATGTGGTGAACCTGATTACTGGGCTGGTGTGTATGGTAAGCTCCGCCCCCCGGGCCCCACAATGGCGCACGTCCAGGACTGATCACATCTCGTTAGGAGTGTTGTTAATGACGTCTGAGATTTTGTTTGCTGTTTCTCAAATCAATTGTTTGGGGACATTAAGAGCGATTCAATTACCGGATTTATGGGAAGGAAGCAATAAGCGGTGATAAGCCGGAGCGCGGCGAACCTCCGAGAGACGACTATCTGTGCTCGCCATCTACAGACTGCCGAGTGTGAACACAAGTGTAATATACAATGACAGAGAATTCCTAGAAGAAGCATTTAAAGGGGAACAACCTGCCTGAAGTGGCCGACAGCAGAGACTGATGTCCTACAGTCGGCCTCTCCTCTCCTGACGTGGCTGATAACAGATAGTAATAGATTGTGTTCCCCTGTCCTACAGTCGGCCTCTCCCCTCCTGACATGGCTGATAACAGATAGTAATAGATTGTATTCCCCTGTCCTACAGTCGGCCTCTCCTCTCCTGACGTGGCTGATAACAGATAGTAATAGATTGTGTTCCCCTGTCCTACAGTCGGCCTCTCCTCTCCTGACGTGGCTGATAACAGATAGTAATAGATTGTGTTCCCCTGTCCTACAGTCGGCCTCTCCCCTCCTGACGTGGCTGATAACAGATAGTAATAGATTGTATTCCCCTGTCCTACAGTCGGCCTCTCCCCTCCTGACATGGCAGATAACAGATAGTAATAGATTGTATTCCCCTGTCCTACAGTCGGCCTCTCTCCTCCTGACGTGGCTGATAACAGATAGTAATAGATTGTATTTCCCTGTCCTACAGTCGGCCTCTCCTCTCCTGACACGGCTGATAACAGATAGTAATAGATTGTATTCCCCTGTCCTACAGTCGGCCTCTCCTCTCCTGACATGGCTGATAACAGATAGTAATAGATTGTATTCCCCTGTCCTACAGTCGGCCTCTCTCCTCCTGACATGGCTGATAACAGATAGTAATAGATTGTAATCAACTGTCCTACAGTCGGCCTCTCCCCTCCTGACATGGCTGATAACAGATAGTAATAGATTGTATTCCCCTGTCCTACAGTCGGCCTCTCCCCTCCTGACGTGGCTGATAACAGATAGTAATAGATTGTATTCCCCTGTCCTACAGTCGGCCTCTCCCCTCCTGACGTGGCTGATAACAGATAGTAATAGATTGTATTCCCCTGTCCTACAGTCGGCCTCTCCCCTCCTGACGTGGCTGATAACAGATAGTAATAGATTGTATTCCCCTGTCCTACAGTCGGCCTCTCCCCTCCTGACGTGGCTGATAACAGATAGTAATAGATTGTATTCCCCTGTCCTACAGTCGGCCTCTCCTCTCCTGACGTGGCTGATAACAGATAGTAATAGATTGTATTCCCCTGTCCTACAGTCGGCCTCTCCTCTCCTGACGTGGCTGATAACAGATAGTAATAGATTGTATTCCCCTGTCCTACAGTCGGCCTCTCCCCTCCTGACGTGGCTGATAACAGATAGTAATAGATTTTATTCCCCTGTCCTACAGTCGGCCTCTCCCCTCTTGACGTGGCTGATAACAGATAGTAATAGATTGTATTCCCCTGTCCTACAGTCGGCCTCTCCCCTCCTGACGTGGCTGATAACAGATAGTAATAGATTGTATTCTCCTGTCCTACAGTCGGCCTCTCCCCTCCTGACGTGGCTGATAACAGATAGTAATAGATTGTATTCCCCTGTCCTACAGTCGGCCTCTCCCCTCCTGACGTGGCTGATAACAGATAGTAATAGATTGTATTCCCGTCCTACAGTCGGCCTCTCCCCTCCTGACGTGGCTGATAACAGATAGTAATAGATTGTATTCCCCTGTCCTACAGTCGGCCTCTCCCCTCCTGACATGGCTGATAACAGATAGTAATAGATTTTATTCCCCTGTCCTACAGTCGGCCTCTCCCCTCCTGACGTGGCTGATAACAGATAGTAATAGATTGTATTCCCCTGTCCTACAGTCGGCCTCTCCCCTCCTGACGTGGCTGATAACAGATAGTAATAGATTGTATTCCCCTGTCCTACAGTCGGCCTCTCCTCTCCTGACGTGGCTGATAACAGATAGTAATAGATTGTATTCCCCTGTCCTACAGTCGGCCTCTCCTGACATGGCTGATAACAGATAGTGATAGATTGTATTCCCTTGTCCTACAGTCGGCCTCTCCCCTCCTGACATGGCTGATAACAGATAGTGATAGATTGTATTCCCCTGTCCTACAGTCGGCCTCTCCCCTCCTGACATGGCTGATAACAGATAGTAATAGATTTTATTCCCCTGTCCTACAGTCGGCCTCTCCCCTCCTGACGTGGCTGATAACAGATAGTAATAGATTGTATTCCCCTGTCCTACAGTCGGCCTCTCCCCTCCTGACGTGGCTGATAACAGATAGTAATAGATTGTATTCCCCTGTCCTACAGTCGGCCTCTCCTCTCCTGACATGGCTGATAACAGATAGTAATAGATTGTATTCCCCTGTCCTACAGTCGGCCTCTCCTCTCCTTACATGGCTGATAACAGATAGTAATAGATTGTATTCCCCTGTCCTACAGTCGGCCTCTCCCCTCCTGACATGGCTGATAACAGATAGTAATAGATTGTATTCCCCTGTCCTACAGTCGGCCTCTCCTCTCCTGACGTGGCTGATAACAGATAGTAATAGATTGTATTCCCCTGTCCTACAGTCGGCCTCTCCTCTCCTGACGTGGCTGATAACAGATAGTAATAGATTGTATTCCCCTGTCCTACAGTCGGCCTCTTCTCTCCTGACATGGCTGATAACAGATAGTAATAGATTGTATTCCCCTGTCCTACAGTCGGCCTCTCCTCTCCTGACATGGCTGATAACAGATAGTAATAGATTGTATTCCCCTGTCCTACAGTCGGCCTCTCCTCTCCTTACATGGCTGATAACAGATAGTAATAGATTGTATTCCCCTGTCCTACAGTCGGCCTCTCCCCTCCTGACATGGCTGATAACAGATAGTAATAGATTGTATTTCCCTGTCCTACAGTCGGCCTCTCCCCTCCTGACATGGCTGATAACAGATAGTAATAGATTGTATTCCCCTGTCCTACAGTCGGCCTCTTCTCTCCTGACATGGCTGATAACAGATAGTAATAGATTATATTCCCCTGTCCTACAGTCGGCCTCTCCTCTCCTGACATGGCTGATAACAGATAGTAATAGATTGTATTCCCCTGTCCTACAGTCGGCCTCTCCCCTCCTGACATGGCTGATAACAGATAGTAATAGATTGTATTCCCCTGTCCTACAGTCGGCCTCTCCCCTCCTGACGTGGCTGATAACAGATAGTAATAGATTGTATTCCCCTGTCCTACAGTCGGCCTCTCCTGACGTGGCTGATAACAGATAGTAATAGATTGTATTCCCCTGTCCTACAGTCGGCCTCTCCCCTCCTGACGTGGCTGATAACAGATAGTAATAGATTGTATTCCCCTGTCCTACAGTCGGCCTCTCCCCTCCTGACGTGGCTGATAACAGATAGTAATAGATTGTATTCCCCTGTCCTACAGTCGGCCTCTCCTCTCCTGACATGGCTGATAACAGATAGTAATAGATTGTATTCCCCTGTCCTACAGTCGGCCTCTCCTCTCCTGACATGGCTGATAACAGATAGTAATAGATTGTATTCCCCTGTCCTACAGTCGGCCTCTCCCCTCTTGACATGGCTGATAATCTCCTCGCTGCGTCCTTGGGTCAGGCTTGGTCTCCGCTGTTTCCTCCGCCATGTAGGCCCCAGCCTGCCGTGGTCACAGTGAGCGGCCCTGGTGGGGGGCGGCAGATAGATTGGCGCTGATGTCTGAGCGTGGCGATTCACTGGTCCCGGGGTCGGAGTTCTTCCCTGCGCCTCATTAGTTGCGGCTCCCGCCCGATCCTGGTGCTTTCTGATCTCAATCACCGGCGGTGACAGGTTTAATTGGATTAAAAATGCTGCAGTAAAGCAGATTAGCTAACGAAGACATTAATCCCGCGGTGGGAGGGGCCTGACAGCGCCGCCATCCTTACCGCAGTTCTGCTTACCGGACTGATGTCTGACAGGATTTAGGAGATGTTCACACACAGCAGATTTGTTGCAGTAAATTCAGAAAATCCATTTCACACACAAAAATCAAATCCCTAATTAATTACTAATGGAAATGGCCGTAACGGGTGGGGGAGGGGGGATTGTACAGACCGACGAAAACTGCCCCCACCCTGATGATGTCACCAGCAAAATGCCCTGAAGGTTTATCTTAGGGATCCTCTACTAAAAGGGGTTGTCCAGGATTAGAAGATTGTGGCTGCTTTTGTTGACCAGCAGCGCCACCCCTGTGCTCAGGCTGTGTCGGGTACTGCAGCTCAGCTCATTCACCTCTAAAGCACAAATGTTTTAGTTATCCTGGACAATCCCTTTAAGAGGAGACCCATTATAGCAGTATGTTATCACTTCCTGCAGCCAATCAGAATCCAGCTAGAATTTTCCTAGCAGAAATCCAACATGGCCTTATTGCCCCTGCATCCCTATGACAGCTCTTCCTGCCCCTGTCAGTTCATTGGACAACCCCTTTAAGAGAAAAATCGCCCATCATTACAATGTGTAACTTGTCAGCCTTTCCTATCCTAGATCTGAACATTCTGTGGAAAGTCCCTATGGCAACACTTCCTGGCATCGCAGCATTGTCATGGCACTGGGCCTTCTGGCAGCCAATCACGTTCCAGATTTTATTTGCTAACAGGGATGAAACTATGAAGCACTGTACTAAACCCGTCATGGAGTTATGTACCTGTGTCCCTCTGACAACTCTTCCTGCCCCTGACAGTCCATTGTTGTTGTCCGGTGATCGGTGAGATCTCTGGAGGCGGTCAGTGAGCTGTCAGTGTGGAGACAGGAGGAGTTGTCCTAGGGACACGGCCGGGATGACAGATCTCGGGCAGTCTCTGACATTTGCTTGTCCGCTCCGCCCCTCCCCCCATGCGGTCCTGGCGGTTTCGTGCAGCCGTTTCACCCGTTCCGCAGCACAAATCCTTTCCCAAACTCCAGAGGCGGAGAGTTCAGTAAATCCTCTCAGGTTTAATCTGCGCGCGGGGTAATTAATAATGACAATGCGCCCCTCCCCCCGCCGCGCTAATTACCCCGCACCCGCTTTGTTTTAATTATAATTTTAATTCTTCAAATCCCGAAGACGCCTTTTATTTATTTGTATTGTTTGTAGCGAGCAGACGGAGCGGGCGGGAGACAGATACCAGAGACGCCGCCGCCCGCCCGCATGTCTGGATTTCCGCTTTTATTCTCCTTCTTCTGATTTTTTATTTTTTTTTTCTTTGTATTTAAAGGGCCGGCGTCCAGTCCGAAACAGCCAAAGCGCAATCCCCGGGGAGCAAAAACGTCAGTACGTTTGTGATGGTCGCAGATGTCGCTATTCACGAATCCTCTGCTGCTGCTCAGAGAATAGAGAGGCAGAAACCCAGAGCTCATCCTTCTCACAGCTGAGGGTTTGTTACAGTTGCATCAGCAGTCCTAATGGTCAGTCATAATCCCGCCATATTCAGCGTGTCCCAGCCCAAAATGGCCGATCCAGGGGCGGGACTCGCATGCACCGAGATTTACTGACGGATGTGCTTACCTCATGCTGATACATTGTAACAAACTTTCAGCTGTGGACAATGCTAAATCTGGAAGGTATTCAGCACCTAGATATTTCAGCTGAGGGTTTGTTACAATTGTCTCCAGTCTAGACATCCTGATCAATCTCCAGACTGATACAGTTTACTTAGTGATACATTGTAACAAACTATCAGCGCTGGAGAGGATTGTGTAGGCTGGGAATATAGTACCAAGCCCGCAGCTGTGAGAAATTTTTCAGCTCTGGATGTTAATGAGAAAGTTCCCATTCACTGACAGCAAGCTGAGATCCTGGACACGCGATGACATGTAACACACATGTAGTCGTAGGAGATACACCATGTATCCCTGTATCTAAGCCCAACATCTGGAGATCGGCGGCCATCTTTGAGATTCCCAGAAAAACGTGATTTATTACCAAAAGAAAAATCTTGATTTCCGGGTCTGTTCCTCATCACCCATGAGATGTCTGCCAGGGTGGTTCCTCGGGGGCGGGCTCTCCCTGCTGGTTACCTTGTATCTACTTGTGTTTTCTCTTCATTTCCTGCTCACTCCCTGTTCTTTATTACGCTTACTTGTATAGCGTCATCTTATTCCGCAGCGCTTTACGGTTTTTCATCCTCTCTTCTGTGCTCCTGGGGCTTGCGGGGTCCTGGCCCGGCTCCGGGGGGCTTGCGGGGTCCTGGCCCGGGTCCTGGCTCGGCTCCTGGGGGCTTGCGGGTCCTGGCCCGGCTCCGGGGGGGCTTGCGGGGTCCTGGCCCGGCTCCTGGGGTCCTGGCTCGGCTCCTGGGGGCTTGCGGGGTCCTGGCTCGGTTCCTGGGGGCTTGCGGGGTCCTGGCCCGGCTCATGGGGTCCTGGCTCGGCTCCTGGGGACTTGCGGGGTCCTGGCCCGGCTCATGGCCCAGCTCCGGGGTGGGGTCACTCATCAGGAGGTGATGGATTCATCTGGCGCTCATGTCAGGGGCTTCTCTGGTGCGGTTAGTCAGCTTAGTGTACGATCAGCTCCTGATTTCACCCCCTCACCTGCCCCTGCCGTGTTCGGCCTCTCTGACCCCCTGCTGCTCCCTAGGTTGGTCCTGCGGCCAGGCAGATGTGGAGTTTAGATCCATTATTGTGCATTAGACAATCTTGACCTATAATTTGTGATTCCTGGAGAGCGGAGCGCTGCTCTGAGAGTCGATTAGGAGTGAACGCTGAGGGCGAGGCGGCGCAGTCGGGGCATTTCTGCTCCAAATGCTTCTAATTCTGATTCCAGTCCCTGCGGCCCCTCCTCATACGGCTTGGATTATTAGCCTAGACCCCGCTGCCCCCTGGAGGGAGAACCACAGTGCAGGGCCAACGTGTACGGCCTGATGAGGGCTCCTATTCTGTATGGATCCTGGGATTTGTAGTACTTCATAATACTGTGTCCAGGGTGGTGCACAATTCTCCTGTAAAAGGCAGTTGTACCTCTTGATGGGGGTGTGGGGTTGATTGGGGTCATCCAGTCGTGTTGGGGGGTGTCCCCTTGCATTGGTGGGTGAGGGGTCATCTAGGATTGTCCCCTCGCGTTGGGGGGTGAGGGGTCGTCCCCTTGCGTTGGGGGGTGAGGGGTCGTCCCCTTGCGTTGGGGGGTGAGGGGTCGTCCCCCTCGCGTTGGGGGGTGAGGGGTCGTCCCCTCGCGTTGGGGGGGTGAGGGGTCATCTAGGATTGTCCCCTCGCGTTGGGGGGGGGTGAGGGGTCGTACCCTTGCGTTGGGGGGGGGGTAAGGGGTCGTCACCATCTGGTTCCTCGCCTCTTGTAATCTTCTGTTTAACTGCTAATATGGCGTCCTGAGCGCCGGGTCCAGTGGAGGCTGAAGAGGCTCTTGATGTTCTGCGTCGCCTCATTCGCCATCTGACGGCGCGGCCATTGTCTTACACTTGGAGTCGTGAGGTTCTGAGCGGCTCCTGCCGGCTTCTTTCTTGCGGATCCATTGTGCCCCTCCTGGGGGGGTTTCTGTGTGTCTGCACCTCATGTGGACGGCGACAACCCCCCGTTCTCAATCACTCCCATCAGTTCCTTCAGTCGAGCACCAGCTTTTAGGTGTCTTTGTATTCTCTGCAGGTGCAGACAGGGTTAATGCTGTCTTTGGCGCGGGCTGCGTTCTCGTGCCCGTAGCGCAGGCTCTGCGTGGTTGGTCTTCGCTGTTACACGGGGTAGTCGGTATGAAGCTGATAACACTTCCCTGCTGGCTGCCAACTTATCTCCTTGCCAAATGCTTGTCTCTCTGGGAGTCCGGGCAGTAAACGTGCCAGACGCGGGAGGAGGGCACCTATCCATGGGTTTACCCACAATACCGTCTGGTGCAGCGGTGACTGAGACTGTGTGTATGTCAACACCATCTGCTGGAGCATCTTGAAGAATGGAACATGCAAAACAATGGGGGGGAAGGGGAGATGGGCCGAGCCGGTGCAGGCTGTACGAGCGCCACCAGGAGGAGTGGACGGGCCGAGCCGCTGCGGGGTGTACGAGCGCCACCAGGGAGGAGTGGACGGGCCGAGCCGCTGCGGGGGTGTACGAGCGCCACCAGGGAGGAGTGGACGGGCCGAGCCGCTGCGGGGGGTGTACGAGCGCCACCAGGGAGGAGTGGACGGGCCGAGCCGCTGCGGGGGGTGTACGAGCGCCACCAGGGAGGAGTGGACGGGCCGAGCCGCTGCGGGGGGTGTACGAGCGCCACCAGGGAGGAGTGGACGGGCCGAGCCGGTGCGGGGTGTACGAGCGCCACCAGGGAGGAGTGGACGGGCCGAGCCGCTGCGGGGTGTACGAGCGCCACCAGGGAGGAGTGGACGGGCCGAGCCGCTGCGGGGTGTACGAGCGCCACCAGGGAGGAGTGGACGGGCCGAGCCGCTGCGGGGTGTACGAGCGCCACCAGGGAGGAGTGGAAGGGCCGCGCCGGTGCAGAGGGTACGAGCGCCACCAGGGAGGAGTGGACGGGCCGAGCCGGTGCGGGGGTGTACGAGAGCCACCAGGGAGGAGTGGAAGGGCCGCGCCGGTGCAGAGGGTACGAGCGCCACCAGGGAGGAGTGGACGGGCCGAGCCGGTGCGGGGTGTACGAGAGCCACCAGGGAGGAGTGGAAGGGCCGCGCCGGTGCAGAGGGTATGAGCGCCACCAGGGAGGAGTGGACGGGCCGAGCCGGTGCGGGGTGTACGAGCGCCACCAGGGAGGAGTGGACGAGCCGGTGCAGGGTGTACGAGCGCCACCAGGGAGGAGTGGAAGGGCCGCGCCGGTGTAGGCTGTATGAGCGCCACCAGGGAGGAGTGGAAGGGCCGCGCCGGTGTAGGCTGTATGAGCGCCACCAGGGAGGAGTGGAAGGGCCGCGCCGGAGCAGAGGGTATGAGCGCCACCAGGGAGGAGTGGACAGGCCGAGCCGCTGCGGGGTGTACGAGCGCCACCAGGGAGGAGTGGATGGGAGCTGAGCACCGCTGTACCACTTGAGGATTGGGGAGCACTTGCTTGTTTCAGAAGACACAGTCATGAATCTCACCACCTGGAAAGTTGTGTTATTGTAGCAATATGGAGATTGCAGATAAAAACCATCAGAATCTGGTGTGTGGGTGAGGTGAGGTGTGGGATCCCCCGTGGGTGGTGGTCGTCATGCTCAGGGGGCAGATTCTCCAGCATGGCCGCTGCTTCTCCTTTCTCTCCTCTTTCCTTCTCCTGACTCCCTACTCGCCCTACTTTTCTCCGTCCCACACTCCTTGGGGTTTTTTCCATCCTGTTAGAGCAGAGGATTCTGGGAGACATCTATATGAGCTAATTCAAGAGGTAGCGCCTGTGGGGGGCTGAGTGTAAGAGGAGGGCGAGTGCGGCAAATCACTGTATTTATGGTGTCACCGAGGAGGGGGCTTAATATGCCAGTGAGTAATCCTGCAGACGCATTAAATGCACCGAGGAGCCATTAACCCTCCCAGTGCCAGGAGTGCCCGGAACCTGCCGCGCACCGCCAGAGCCAAAACAGGAGAGAAGAGTATAATGTGTACGAAGACCAATGTAGTAGTCCGGAGCAAAGCCCCCTGATTCTCAATACACTGGGAGCTACAATACACCGTATATAGAGAGCGGTGACATCACTGAGAATACAGCCTATCCATATACTAGATATCAGCGGTGACATCACTGAGAATACAGCCTATCCATATACTAGAGATCAGCGGTGACATCACTGAGAATACAGCCTATCCATATACTAGAGATCAGCAGCGGTGACATCACTGAGAATACAGCCTATCCATATACTAGAGATCAGTGACATCACTGAGAATACAGCCTATCCATATACTAGAGATCAGCAGCGGTGACATCACTGAGGATACAGCCTATCCATATACTAGAGAGCGGTGACATCACTGAGAATACAGCCTATCCATATACTAGAGATCAGCAGTGACATCACTGAGAATACAGCCTATCCATATACTAGAGATCAGCAGCGGTGACGTCACTGAGAATACAGCCTATCCATATACTAGAGATCAGCAGCGGTGACATCACTGAGAATACAGCCTATCCATATACTAGAGATCAGCAGCGGTGACATCACTGAGGATACAGCCTATCCATATACTAGAAATCAGCAGCGGTGACATCACTGAGGATACAGCCTATCCATATACTAGAGATCAGCAGTGGTGACATCACTGAGAATACAGCCTATCCATATACTAGAGATCAGCAGCGTTGACATCACTGAGAATACAGCCTATCCATATAATAGAGATCAGCAGCAGTGACATCACTGAGAATACAGCCTATCCATATACTAGAGATCAGTGACATCACTGAGAATACAGCCTATCCATATACTAGAGATCAGCAGCAGTGACATCACTGAGAATACAGCCTATCCATATACTGGAGATCAGCAGCGGTGACATCACTGAGAATACAGCCTATCCATATACTAGAGATCAGCAGTGACATCACTGAGAATACAGCCTATCCATATACTAGATATCAGCGGTGACATCACTGAGAATACAGCCTATCCATATACTAGAGATCAGCGGTGACATCACTGAGAATACAGCCTATCCATATACTAGAGATCAGCGGTGACATCACTGAGAATACAGCCTATCCATATACTAGAGATCAGCAGCAGTGACATCACTGAGAATACAGCCTATCCATATACTAGAGATCAGCAGCGGTGACATCACTGAGAATACAGCCTATCCATATACTAGAGATCAGCAGCGGTGACATCACTGAGAATACAGCCTATCCATATACTAGAGATCAGCAGCAGTGACATCACTGAGAATACAGCCTATCCATATACTAGAGATCAGCAGCAGTGACATCACTGAGAATACAGCCTATCCATATACTAGAGATCAGCAGTGACATCACTGAGAATACAGCCTATCCATATACTAGAGAGCAGCAGTGACATCACTGAGAATACAGCCTATCCATATACTAGAGATCGGCAGTGACATCACTGAGAATACAGCCTATCCATATACTAGAGATCGGCAGTGACATCACTGAGAATACAGCCTATCCATATACTAGAGATCGGCAGTGACATCACTGAGAATACAGCCTATCCATATACTAGAGATCAGCGGTGACATCACTGAGAATACAGCCTATCCATATACTAGAGATCGGCAGTGACATCACTGAGAATACAGCCTATCCATATACTAGAGATCAGCGGTGACATCACTGAGAATACAGCCTATCCATATACTAGAGATCAGCAGTGACATCACTGAGAATACAGCCTATCCATATACTAGAGAGCGGTGACATCACTGAGAATACAGCCTATCCATATACTAGAGATCAGCAGCAGTGACATCACTGAGAATACAGCCTATCCATATACTAGAGATCAGCAGTGACATCACTGAGAATACAGCCTATCCATATACTAGAGAGCAGCAGTGACATCACTGAGAATACAGCCTATCCATATACTAGAGATCAGCAGTGACATCACTGAGAATACAGCCTATCCATATACTAGAGATCGGCAGTGACATCACTGAGAATACAGCCTATCCATATACTAGAGATCAGCAGCGGTGACATCACTGAGAATACAGCCTATCCATATACTAGAGATCAGCAGTGACATCACTGAGAATACAGCCTATCCATATACTAGAGAGCGGTGACATCACTGAGAATACAGCCTATCCATATACTAGAGATCAGCAGCAGTGACATCACTGAGAATACAGCCTATCCATATACTAGAGATCAGCGGTGACATCACTGAGAATACAGCCTATCCATATACTAGAGATCAGCAGTGACATCACTGAGAATACAGCCTATCCATATACTAGAGATCAGCAGCAGTGACATCACTGAGAATACAGCCTATCCATATACTAGAGATCAGCAGCGGTGACATCACTGAGAATACAGCCTATCCATATACTAGAGATCAGCGGTGACATCACTGAGAATACAGCCTATCCATATACTAGAGATCAGCAGTGACATCACTGAGAATACAGCCTATCCATATACTAGAGATCAGCAGTGACATCGCTGCCGCCTATCCGTCCTGTATTTCCCCCGGATTTTCTCGTCGTCTCCTCTTTTGGCTCCGGTGATGTTTCTGTAGATTTGAGCCACCTCCAGGATTCTCCTCCATTATTGGGGCTGGTGGTGACATCTCCTGGAGGGTTTGCCCATGTTGGGGGTAGTAGTTCCACCCCTGTTTATATAATAATTATTAGTACCCCCATTATAGTGGTCCTTTGACCCATTGGGCGGGGACGTCTTCCTCAGCTGCCGCCCACATGTCCCCATCTCCACTGCTGCCCCCTGCTGTGTAGTGACGGTACAGGGATTTCTGGGTAATTCTGCGATACGGAGGGAAGTTTTGTCTGCGCGGTGAAGCAATTATGCGCCAATTAGACGTCAGTCAAGTCTGACAGGAGATAATTTGTCCCTTTGTCACTTAATGAATCTCGTGAGTCATAATGTCAGTAAGAGAAGACGAGCGCGGCGCTGCGTACTCACCATCCGACACGTCGCGTCAGTCACATGGAGTGTCAGCTCTTTGGATAAGGCCTCAATCACACAAGGTCTTTGGTTTTATGGCTTTGAGTCATGCTCTGGTTATACAGTGGTACGTACCTGCCAGTCAGGAGGATGGGAAAGATGTGTCAGTGTTGTGGGAGCTGTAAAGGCAGACCTATTGCTAGTCATCCAGCTTTCCCAGAGGCAGATAAGACTGGGAGAAAGGAGTCCTAGTCGCTGGGGATTTCTGGGGGTCAGCTTCTGCTGGGGTCACTCCTGCGGTTTCTTCCTTGCTCTGCAGGGTGTGGATGACGCAGCTGGTACAGTGGACAGGTGGGCGAGTGCGGTGACAGCTGGTATCGGGTGGCACAGGTGTCTGACAGGTGTTAGTCACGGAGCGCCATAGTTGGCAGTGACCTATTTGGAAGGGAAGGTGTCTATTCACTAGCGTAATGTGACACGTCGTCAGGCTGGAGGGGGCGCTGCCAGACATGACTGATGCCAGCGGGGGGTAGCAGATGGCAGTGATCACAGATCCCCTGTAGTGCTGGGGCGCACTGCGTGGCATCCTAATAAAGAGGCCATAGAGATGTACAGGCAGCAGCTAACAGGAGGGCACAGACAGTACATTGTCACAGAGTGGCAAAGTATTGCTATGTTAGGGTGGCACAAGCGTCAGATTCTGTCGGGGTGGCGCAGGCAGTACACTGTCAGGGTGGCGCAGGCATCAGATTGTGTCAGGGTAGCACTGGCATCACACTATGTCATGGTGGCAGTACACGATGTCGAGGTGGCAGTACACGATGTCGGGGTGGCGCAGGCAGCATATATAATGTCCTGGTGGCGCAAGCAGTGCACGATGTCGGGGTGGCGCCGGCGTCAGATTGTGTCGGGGTGGCGCAGGCAGTACACGATGTCGGGGTGGAAGTACACGATGTCGGGGTGGAGCAGGCAGTACAGGATGTCGGGGTGGAGCAGGCAGTACACGATGTCGGGGTGGAGCAGGCAGTACACGATGTCGGGGTGGCAGTGCACGATGTCGGGGTGGAGCAGGCAGTACACGATGTTGGGGTGGCAATACACGATATCGGGGTGGCGCAGGCAGTACACGATGTCGGGGTGGCAGTACACGATGTCGGGGTGGAGCAGGCAGTACACGATGTCGGGGTGGCGCAGGCAGTACACGATGTCGGGGTGGCAGTACACGATGTCGGGGTGGAGCAGGCAGTACACGATGTCGGGGTGGAGCAGGCAGTACACGATGTCGGGGTGGCAGTACACGACGTCGGGGTGGCGCAGGCAGTACACGATGTCGGGGGTGGCAGTACACGATGTCGGGGTGGCAGTACACGATGTCGGGGTGGCAGTACACGATGTCGGGGTGGCAGTACACGATGTCGGGGTGGCAGTGCACGATGTCGGGGTGGCGCAGGCAGTACACGATGTTGGGGTGGCAGTGCACGATGTCGGGGTGGCAGTACACGATGTCGGGGTGGCAGTACACGATGTCGGGGTGGCAGTACACGATGTCGGGGTGGCAGTACACGATGTCAGGGTGGCAGTACACGATGTCGGGGTGGCGCAGGCCTCACATATGTGAGAATAGATTGTTACTAGACTGACTCTTGTCTCTGGCACAGACAGACTGGCATGAGGATGGCACTGAGCTGCCAATGACAGGGTGCCAGCCCTGAGAGACACGCGCCATCTGATAGAGTGAGCGGGTTAATGATTGCAGCCTTGCCACCCAGCCCGGCTCGTCTCATCTCTTTTCTTCTCGCTGCTGCCTGGATCGAAACGGTCCGACCCCTGTGCACAATGGGCGCGGAGCTGAGTGAGATATCGATCCGATGGGGGTGATTGTGTCACTACTGCTGAAGATAATTACACCATCAGAGGAAACACATTAGACCGTGTGAAGGTGAAGGGCACCGGCGGCGGGCATAGTCTGCACGGCTGGAATTGGGGTGTGCCCATCATTGTACACCATATATACAGAGGTGGAGGGGGGGATCCAAAGACTAGAACCAGCCCATGTGTGAACAGGGATCTGATACAACCCCAACTTCTCACCCAGATGGATACATTGTGAACTATAAGGACTAGACTGGATACACAGTGACAAACCCTCAGCTGTATACAGTGTGGACAGGAGAGGATTAGCAAGACTGGATACACAGTGACAAACCCTCAGCTGTATACAGTATGGACAGGAGAGGATTAGCAAGACTGGATACACAGTGACAAACCCTCAGCTGTATACAGTATGGAGAGGATTATCAAGAATGGATACACAGTGACAAACCCTCAGCTGTATACAGTATGGACAGGAGAGGATTAGCAAGACTGGATACACAGTGACAAACCCTCAGCTGTATACAGTATGGAGAGGATTATCAAGAATGGATACACAGTGACAAACCCTCAGCTGTATACAGTATGGACAGGAGAGGATTAGCAAGACTGGATACACAGTGACAAACCCTCAGCTGTATACAGTATGGACAGGAGAGGATTAGCAAGACTGGATACACAGTGACAAACCCTCAGCTGTATACAGTATGGAGAGGATTATCAAGAATGGATACACAGTGACAAACCCTCAGCTGTATACAGTATGGACAGGAGAGGATTAGCAAGACTGGATACACAGTGACAAACCCTCAGCTGTATACAGTATGGACAGGAGAGGATTAGCAAGACTGGATACACAGTGACAAACCCTCAGCTGTATACAGTATGGACAGGAGAGGATTAGCAAGACTGGATACACAGTGACAAACCCTCAGCTGTATACAGTATGGACAGGAGAGGATTAGCAAGACTGGATACACAGTGACAAACCCTCAGCTGTATACAGTATGGACAGGTTTACTGTTATGTTTCCATTCCTTGATAACAAGTAGGGATGAAAATGGTGAAGATAATAAGAAAGAGGCAGAAGTCTCTCATACCGCCATAGTGATATCTGCTCCTGGTGCCCTGTATATACCGCCCCCTGTAGTGTCCCCGGGGGTCACTGATCTGTATGTAGCGCCCCCTATAGATGGCGCTATCAGTCCCTCTACCTGTGGCCTTTCCTTACCCTGTCCCCAGGGTCCCAGATCTGTATGTAGCGCCCCCTATAGATGGCGCTATCAGTCCCTCTTCCCTATGGCCTCTCCGTACCCTGTCCCCGGGGTCACAGATCTGTATATAGCGCCCCCTATATTTTGGCGCTATCAGTCCCTCTTCCCTATGGCCTCTCCTTACCCTGTCCCCGGGGGTCACATCTGTATGTAGTGCCATCTCTAGGGGGCGCTATCAGTCCCTCTTCCCTATGGCCTCTCCGTACCCGCCGTCACCTCTCCGCATTGTGAGTGGCGCTTGGGGTGCTTGGCGGTGTAATCTGCGATTAGAGGTAATTATTGGTAAGTGCCGCCGCCTGGTCATTGTCCCTATCATTGGACACCTTGTTCACCTGCTCGTGCTCCCCTCCCCCGTCCTGTGCTGATCGTGTCCCTCTCGCCGGGCCCAGGAGGGGTACTCTCGGGGCACTCTGGGTAATTGCATGTAAATTGCTGTACGCGGCAGTAGCCGCCTCGCTGACGGCCGCACAGTCTGATTGCCTCGCTGACAATTTGCATAACATTAGGAGAGATTTTCTCGCTAACATTCAAGTGTTTTTTTGTTAGAGGTCACCCCTGGCTAATTACGTACCCGCCGCCGCACCAGCCTGCCCCCTGTACACACAGGCACGTCAGTGTAACACACACGATGCCCGCCAAACCGGAGAAAACCTCCCTGCTCACAAAACTGAGGGTTTGTAACAATGTATCAGTGCAGACAATCCTCTGTGAGCTCACCATCTCTCCTTGCATAATCCTGCTCACAGTGCTGGGGGTTTGTTGCAGTGTATCAGTGCAGACAATCCTCTGTGAGCTCACCATCTCTCCTTGCATAATCCTGCTCACAGTGCTGGGGGTTTGTTGCAGTGTATCAGTGCAGACAATCCTCTGTGATACATTGTATCACTCTGGAGTCCCGGATCACACAGGATTGTCCAGACTGGATACAATTGTAACAACCCCTCAGCTGTGAGCAGCTTTTCAGCCCGTATACCAGGATGTTGTCACTGACAGCCAGGTCATGGTGAAGGTGGCGAGCGATCAGCCGCAGCTGCCGAAATTATTTGGCATAATAAGCGCACTTTATATTTTACAATGTGTAGATCCCGGCCGTACAGCCGCACAATGCTCATCACATGACTCTCCGACCCTCTGAGGTCGCCCCATACCATGGCGCTGTAGTGGGCGTCGTACCGTCTGTTCCCATATATCGCCTACACCCCAACCAGATAGATTTCTGCTCAGCCCAGGTAATGACACGTATCCATCCAGCACTGCGCGTATCTAAGCAACCATTATAAATGCTGCAGCTAATGTGACAATCTCTACTGAGACCCGAGTACAAAGCATTGGACCTGGCTGATACCACAGAACAATAGCACACACTGGAGTCACCAGAATACATTTATGGAAGTGCATGTGTCATCCAAAATGTCATGTGATCAGAGCAAGGTGAAATATCCCTCACATTAACCAATAGAAGAGCAATGTCATCTATTCATTGGTTGTCACAGCCCCCGCCCCCTGTTACTGACATCACTGATATAATATAATGACATGTGATCAGACATGAGATCCGCACACCTTATACTACAGTACAGCTATATATCTATTACTACTGACACCAGCTGTATATATCATGTGTGAGAGGTTGTCACAGCCCCGCCCCCTGTTACTGACATCACTGATATAATGACATGTGATCAGACATGAGATCCGCACACCTTATACTACAGTACAGCTATTCATCTATTACTACTGACAAACAGCTGTATATATCATGTGTGAGAGGTTGTCACAGCCCCGCCCCCTGTTACTGACATCACTGATATAATATAATGACATGTGATCAGACATGAGATCCGCACACCTTATACTACAGTACAGCTATTCATCTATTACTACTGACAACCAGCTGTATATATCATGTCTGAGAGGTTGTCACAGCCCCCGCCCCCTGTTACTGACATCACTGATATAATGACATGTGATCAGACATGAGATCCGCACACCTTATACTACAGTACAGCTATTCATCTATTACTACTGACAACCAGCTGTATATATCATGTCTGAGAGGTTGTCACAGCTCCGCCCTGTGTTACAGTGTGACGCTGCCCCCTCCCCCTGCTCTCGGGCCCCGGGCTCCATGCTCTGGCTTCCTGCGCTCCGCCGGGTTAATCAGAGCTAATCAGTAAATTAGGAGCCTCAGTGATTGCTGATTAGATCCTAATGTTAATATAGTCAAGGAGACTCTCATGTGGGATATTTTAGGATTGGGGTCCCTGTGGGATCCGGCACAGGACAGGACAGAAGGCGCTGCATCCCCTGAGACAGGACTCGCCTTGGGGGGTGTCTGGTACAATGTGTCAGCACCGTCTATCTCTTCCTTGACTTTGCTTCCCCTCAGTGAATGGAAACCTTTCTGTCTCTAT
Organism: Leptodactylus fallax; assembly: GCA_947044405.1. Lineage (NCBI taxonomy): Eukaryota > Metazoa > Chordata > Amphibia > Anura > Leptodactylidae > Leptodactylus > Leptodactylus fallax. Next base: position 136,716 of record CAMRHE010000988.1, on the reverse strand, counting down.
CTGGAGGCTGACAACCTGTCCTAACCTATGACTTCCCCCGCTGAGGGTCTGTTACAGTTGTATCCTGTGCTCTGCCCTCTCCTTGTGTACAGTCTGTCTGATCACTGATCTGCCCCTCGCAGTCGCAGCACTCGGACATTATCACATTTATTTCTCTAATTTCACAAAGGTGAGCGAGGGCGACAGCCCCACAAGAGATCCCCCGATTGTACATGATATTACTGTGTGTGGAGGTTGTACGGTGTACGGTGGTGGTACAGTATACAGCGTGTGGAGGTTGTACTGTGTGTGGAGGTTGTACTGTGTGTGGCGTGTGGTGGTTGCACTGTGTATGGTGGTTCTAGTGTGTGTGGCGTGTGGAGGTTGTACTGTGTACAGCGTGTGGAGGTTGTACAGTGTATGGTGGGTGTACAGCGTGTGGAGGTTGTACAGTGTACAGTGGTTGTACAGTGTACGGTTGTACAGCGTAGGGAGGTTGTACTGTGTATGGTGGTTGTAGTGGTTGTACTGTGTACAGTGGTTGTACAGCGTATGGAGGTTGTACAGTGTACGGTGGTTGTACAGCGTGTGGAGGTTGTACAGTGTACAGTGGTTGTACAGTGTACTGTGTACGGTGGTTGTACAGTGTACGGTGGATATAGTGGTTGTACAGTGTACGGTGGTTGTACAGCGTATGGAGGTTGTAGTGTGTGTGGCGGTTGTACAGTGTACGGTGGTTGTACAGCGTGTGGCGGTTGTACAGTCTACGGTGGTTGTACAGTGTGTGGCGGTTGTACAGTGTACGGTGGATATAGTGGTTGTACAGCGTATGGAGGTTGTAGTGTGTGTGGCGGTTGTACAGTGTACGGTGGTTGTACAGCGTGTGGCGGTTGTACAGTGTACGGTGGTTGTACAGTGTGTGGCGGTTGTACAGTGTACGGTGGATATAGTGGTTGTACAGTGTACAGTGGTTGTACAGTGTGTGGAGGTTATACTGTGTATGGTTGTACAGTGTACGGTGGATATAGTGGTTGTACAGCGTATGGAGGTTGTACTGTGTGTGGCGGTTGTACAGCGTATGGAGGTTATACTGTGTACGGTGGTTGTACAGTGTACGGTGGTTGTACAGCGTATGGAGGTTATACTGTGTACGGTGGTTGTACAGCGTATGGAGGTTATACTGTGTACGGTGGTTGTACAGCGTATGGAGGTTATACTGTGTACGGTGGTTGTACAGTGTACGGTGGATATAGTGGTTGTACAGTGTACGGTGGTTGTACAGCGTATGGAGGTTATACTGTGTACGGTGGTTGTACAGTGTACGGTGGATATAGTGGTTGTACAGTGTACGGTGGTTGTACAGCGTATGGAGGTTATACTGTGTACGGTGGTTGTACAGTGTACGGTGGATATAGTGGTTGTACAGTGTACAGTGGTTGTACAGCGTATGGAGGTTGTACTGTGTGTGGCGGTTGTACAGTGTATGGTGGATATAGTGGTTGTACAGTGTACGGTGGTTGTACAGCGTATGGAGGTTATACTGTGTACGGTGGTTGTACAGTGTACGGTGGATATAGTGGTTGTACAGTGTACGGTGGTTGTACAGCGTATGGAGGTTATACTGTGTACGGTGGTTGTACAGTGTACGGTGGATATAGTGGTTGTACAGTGTACGGTGGTTGTACAGCGTATGGAGGTTATACTGTGTACGGTGGTTGTACAGTGTACGGTGGATATAGTGGTTGTACAGTGTACAGTGGTTGTACAGCGTATGGAGGTTGTACTGTGTGTGGCGGTTGTACTGTGTACGGTGGTTGTACAGCGTGTGGAGGTTATACTGTGTATTTGGTTGGGGTTGTAGTTTCCACGCCTCTATCGCCCGGTCTCTACCATGGGCAGGGGCAGTGTTGGAGATGCCGGTGTCACTGGCCGTGGCTGGTACATGTAGTGCAGCTGCTGTTCTTGGTTCTGTGGATGTGCCCATAGTGATAGCCATGGAGATGCCCTCCCTGCCCCCTGGTCGCGTCCGCCCCTCTCTGGGCACAGGGCAGATCTGGCACTCTGTCTCGTGATGGATATGATTTGTTCATTGCTGAGATTTGCGCAGAATTGTCAGCGTCTTGTCGCCTCTTTGGGGTGTCTTGTGGGGGAGGGGTACACGTATTCTGCTTCTACCACCTGAGATTAGTTTTCGCCGTTTTCTCGTGACCTTTTTCCCTTTAAATAAAATCTATTGTATTAATTTTTCCATCAGCGCGGCGACCGGAACACGGGAGATTGGGCTGGAAAAGGTCACATTGCGTGTAGCTGCAGAAACGCCGGGACTTGATAGTTTGCGCCCGCGGCTGTTTGTATGATTTATTTTCTTTTTATTTATATATTTGGATTAAGAATATTATCTGCGCTGTGCCATGTACGGTCTGCAGAGCACCGCGCGCCTCCACCTCGCTGTGCTAAGTCCGCTAACCCCTCACTGATCTCCTCTAAATGCTTTAATACAGCCGCAGCGCCGGAGACGAGGAGACGCCGTGTGCCTGGAATGGAGAAGAACACAGGCCCGCACTGCAGCACCATGTCACACACACACACCTGCAGTCCTATGTAACACACAGCCATAACTCTCTGAGTACAGATAATGTAGTAGATGTCACCTGCAGTCCTATGTAACACCACAGATAACACACAGTGATAACTCTCTGAGTACAGATAATGTAGTAGATGTCACCTGCAGTCCTATGTAACACCACAGATAACACAGTGATAACTCTCTGAGTACAGATAATGTAGTAGTGTCACCTGCAGTCCTATGTAACACCACAGATAACACAGTGATAACTCTCTGAGTACAGATAATGTAGTAGTGTCACCTGCAGTCCTATGTAACACCACAGATAACACAGTGATAACTCTCTGAGTACAGATAATGTAGTAGATGTCACCTGCAGTCCTATGTAACACCACAGATAACACAGTGATAACTCTCTGAGTACAGATAATGTAGTAGATGTCACCTGCAGTCCTATGTAACACCACAGATAACACACAGTGATAACTCTCTGAGTACAGATAATGTAGTAGGTGTCACCTGCAGTCCTATGTAACATCACAGATAACACAGTGATAACTCTCTGAGAACAGATAATGTAGTAGATGTCACCTGCAGTCCTATGTAACACCACAGATAACACAGTGATAACTCTCTGAGTACAGATAATGTAGTAGATGTCACCTGCAGTCCTATGTAACACCACAGATAGAGAGTTATCACTGTGTGTTGAGTACAGATAATGTAGTAGTGTCACCTGCAGTCCTATGTAACACCACAGATAACACAGTGATAACTCTCTGAGTACAGATAATGTAGTAGATGTCACCTGCAGTCCTATGTAACACCACAGATAACACACAGTGATAACTCTCTGAGTACAGATAATGTAGTAGATGTCACCTGCAGTCCTATGTAACACCACAGATAACACAGTGATAACTCTCTGAGTACAGATAATGTAGTAGTGTCACCTGCAGTCCTATGTAACACCACAGATAACACAGTGATAACTCTCTGAGTACAGATAATGTAGTAGTGTCACCTGCAGTCCTATGTAACACCACAGATAACACAGTGATAACTCTCTGAGTACAGATAATGTAGTAGATGTCACCTGCAGTCCTATGTAACACCACAGATAACACAGTGATAACTCTCTGAGTACAGATAATGTAGTAGATGTCACCTGCAGTCCTATGTAACACCACAGATAACACAGTGATAACTCTCTGAGTACAGATAATGTAGTAGTGTCACCTGCAGTCCTATGTAACACCACAGATAACACAGTGATAACTCTCTGAGTACAGATAATGTAGTAGATGTCACCTGCAGTCCTATGTAACACCACAGATAACACAGTGATAACTCTCTGAGTACAGATAATGTAGTAGATGTCACCTGCAGTCCTATGTAACACCACAGATAACACAGTGATAACTCTCTGAGTACAGATAATGTAGTAGATGTCACCTGCAGTCCTATGTAACACCACAGATAACACAGTGATAACTCTCTGAGTACAGATAATGTAGTAGTGTCACCTGCAGTCCTATGTAACACCACAGATAACACAGTGATAACTCTCTGAGTACAGATAATGTAGTAGATGTCACCTGCAGTCCTATGTAACACCACAGATAACACAGTGATAACTCTCTGAGTACAGATAATGTAGTAGATGTCACCTGCAGTCCTATGTAACACCACAGATAACACAGTGATAACTCTCTGAGTACAGATAATGTAGTAGGTGTCACCTGCAGTCCTATGTAACACCACAGATAACACAGTGATAACTCTCTGAGTACAGATAATGTAGTAGATGTCACCTGCAGTCCTATGTAACACCACAGATAACACAGTGATAACTCTCTGAGTACAGATAATGTAGTAGTGTCACCTGCAGTCCTATGTAACACCACAGATAACACAGTGATAACTCTCTGAGTACAGATAATGTAGTAGTGTCACCTGCAGTCCTATGTAACACCACAGATAACACAGTGATAACTCTCTGAGTACAGATAATGTAGTAGATGTCACCTGCAGTCCTATGTAACACCACAGATAACACAGTGATAACTCTCTGGGTACAGATAATGTAGTAGATGTCACCTGCAGTCCTATGTAACACCACAGATAACACACAGTGATAACTCTCTGAGTACAGATAATGTAGTAGATGTCACCTGCAGTCCTATGTAACACCACAGGTTGTACCAGTTGACAATCTCACCTATACCTGTGTATAGTCAGCTGGCAGTACTGTGTGACGGTAAGTGCTCTGGCAGCGGAGGGGTTACCTCTCCCATCAGTCCCTGGCAGCTCCTGCTGTGCTCCGCCACTTATTCCGCCCACAGAATATCCGCCTTTCAGGTAGAGCTTTTACTGCGCAATTATTACATGAGCTGCACATGCTGAGCATATTCATCTGTGTGCTGCAAACTGCAAGGACATATAGATGGTACAGGAGCGGATATATACCTGTAGGATGGCGTATGCAAGAAGCATGTGAGATATATACATGGGCGGAACAAGTAGCCTGATAGAAGCTCCATCCCACCAAGAACATGTACATAGTGTGAAATAACGTATTAGTAAACTGCATAATACACACAGTGATGTCACAGTACAGAGATAATACACACAGTGATGTCACAGTACAGGATAATACACACAGTGATGTCACAGTACAGAGATAATACACACAGTGATGTCACCATATAGAGATAATACACACAGTGATGTCACAGTACAGGATAATACACACAGTGATGTCACAGTACAGAGATAATACACACTGATGTCACAGTACAGGATAATACACACAGTGATGTCACAGTACAGAGATAATACACACAGTGATGTCACAGTACAGAGATAATACACACAGTGATGTCACAGTACAGAGATAATACACACTGATGTCACAGTACAGGATAATACACACAGTGATGTCACAGTACAGGATAATACACACAGTGATGTCACAGTACAGAGATAATACACACAGTGATGTCACAGTACAGGATAATACACACAGTGATGTCACAGTACAGAGATAATACACACAGTGATGTCACAGTACAGGATAATACACACAGTGATGTCACAGTACAGGATAATACACACAGTGATGTCACAGTACAGGATAATACACACAGTGATACAGGATAATATACACAGTGATGTCACAGTACAGGATAATACACACAGTGATACAGGATAATACACACAGTGATGTCACAGTACAGGGATAATACACACAGCAATGTCACAGTACAGAGATAATACACACAGTGATGTCACAGTACAGGATAATACACACAGTGATGTCACAGTACAGGGATAATACAGTGATGTCACAGTACAGGGATAATACAGTGATGTCACAGTACAGGGATAATACACACAGTGATGTCACAGTACAGGGATAATACACACAGTGATGTCACAGTACAGGATAATACACACAGTGATGTCACAGTACAGGATAATACACACAGTGATGTCACAGTACAGGATAATACACACAGTGATGTCACAGTACAGGATAATACACACAGTGATGTCACAGTACAGGATAATACACACAGTGATGTCACAGTACAGGGATAATACACACAGCAATGTCACAGTACAGGGATAATACACACAGTGATGTCACAGTACAGGGATAATACACACAGCAATGTCACAGTACAGAGATAATACACACAGTGATGTCACAGTACAGGGATAATACACACAGTGATGTCACAGTACAGGATAATACACACAGTGATGTCACAGTACAGGGATAATACACAGCAATGTCACAGTACAGGGATAATACACACAGTGATGTCACAGTACAGGATAATACACACAGCAATGTCACAGTACAGAGATAATACACACAGTGATGTCACAGTACAGGGATAATACACATAGCGATGTCACTCATTGTTAGATACGCTGTATCTTGTGTGATATTTCACTGTATTGAGATTCAGATTCAGGTTCTTTGCTATTACTGTAGATATTTAATTAGCTATATGGGCAGTAATGCAGCGCCATCCCCTGGACAGTATAGAACATTGCAGGTTTTCCTGCTGCTAAGAATTCCTTTGATATTGGGCATAGATGACTTCCTGCTGGTAGACTATGTTGGGAGTTGTAGTGCAGCGCCCCCACGTGACACTATGGGGTTGTCATACATTGTTGCACTTCTTGCCTTATGTTGTCCAGTATTGCAGTGTAATGCTGCACATTATCAGGATGGGGGCGCTCTGGTCTCACACTTGCCTCTCGTGTGACATTCTCTGGCAGTGCACATTTTGCTTTCATCAGATTAGATATATTCACTATTCAGGGTATGTGAAGAGCTGACAATAACAATGGCTGCCATAAGCCGATGTCACACAACATCAGCTCCCATTGTTGATATCAGCAGGGCTGCTTTAACTACAGGTAAAGGGTGCATCTTCACTGGGCCCCATGGACCCCGATCAAGCAGGATAGTCCCACATTTTGGGTGCAGCTGCAGGAGAGACAAGACCGTGGCAGAGCAGCTACAAGGAAGGATAGGACTCTGGCAGAGCAGCTATAAGAGAGACAGGAACCTGGCAGAGCAGCTACAGGAGGGACAGGTCCCTGACAGAGCAGCTACAGGAGGGACAGGTCCCTGGCAGAGCAGCTACAGGAGGGACAGGTCCCTGGCAGAGCAGCTATAAGAGAGACAGGACCTTGGCAGAGCAGCTACAGGAGGGACAGGTCCCTGGCGGAGCAGCTATAAGAGAGACAGGACCTTGGCAGAGCAGCTACAGGAGGGACAGGTCCCTGGCGGAGCAGCTATAAGTAAGACAGGACCCTGGCAGAGCAGCTACAGGAGGGACAGGTCCCTGGCAGAGCAGCTACAGGAGGGACAGGTCCCTGGCAGAGCAGCTACAGGTGGGACAGGTCCCTGGCAGAACAGCTACAAGAAGGACAGGTCCCTGGCAGAGCAGCTACAGGAGGGACAGGACCCTGGCAGAGCAGGTACAAGAAGGACAGGACCCTGGCAGAGCAGCTACAGGAGGGGCAGGTCCCTGACAGAGCAGCTACAGGAGGGACAGGTCCCTGGCAGAGCAGCTACAGGAGGGGCAGGTCCCTGGCAGAGCAGCTACAGTAGGGACAGGACCCTGGCAGAGCAGCTACAGGAGGGGCAGGTCCCTGGCAGAGCAGCTACAGGAGGGGCAGGTCCCTGGCAGAGCAGCTACAGTAGGGACAGGACCCTGGCAGAGCAGGTACAAGAAGGACAGGACCCTGGCAGAGTAGCTACAGGAGGGGCAGGTCCCTGGCAGAGCAGCTACAGGAGGGGCAGGTCCCTGGCAGAGCAGCTACAGTAGGGACAGGACCCTGGCAGAGCAGGTACAAGAAGGACAGGACCCTGGCAGAGTAGCTACAGGAGGGGCAGGTCCCTGGCAGAGCAGCTACAGGAGGGGCAGGTCCCTGGCAGAGCAGCTACGAGAGGGACAGGACCCTGGCAGAACAGCTACAAGAAGGACAGATCCCTGGCAGAGCAGCTACAGGAGGGACAGGACCCTGGCAGAGCAGGTACAAGAAGGACAGGACCCTGGCAGAGCAGCTACAGGAGGGGCAGGTCCCTGGCAGAGCAGCTACAGGAGGGGCAGGTCCCTGGCAGAGCAGCTACAGTAGGGACAGGACCCTGGCAGAGCAGGTACAAGAAGGACAGGACCCTGGCAGAGCAGCTACAGGAGGGGCAGGTCCCTGGCAGAGCAGCTACAGTAGGGACAGGACCCTGGCAGAGCAGGTACAAGAAGGACAGGACCCTGGCAGAGCAGCTACAGGAGGGACAGGTCCCTGGCAGAGCAGCTACAGGAGGGGCAGGTCCCTGGCAGAGCAGCTACGAGAGGGACAGGACCCTGGCAGAACAGCTACAAGAAGGACAGGTCCCTGGCAGAGCAGCTACAGGAGGGACAGGTCCCTGGCAGAGCAGCTACAGGAGGGGCAGGTCCCTGGCAGAGCAGCTACAGGAGGGGCAGGTCCCTGGCAGAGCAGCTACAGGAGGGACAGGTCCCTGGCAGAGCAGCTACAGGAGGGACAGGACCCTGGCAGAGCAGCTACAGGAGGGACAGGTCCCTGGCAGAGCAGCTACAGGAGGGACAGGTCCCTGGCAGAGCAGCTACAGGAGGGACAGGGAGACTCTGGTGGTTGGGATGTCTGGTGTGATCGTGTTGCTCTGCTGTACTGATAACGTCTTGTTGCTTTTTTCTTGCAGAGATTGGCGCGGGCTGCGGAGGACTTCCAGAAGAATCACCGCTGGCAGGATAACATCAGGGTGAGTGCTGTCTGTGCCTGGCCCTCCCTCACCACCCTTGTGTTTAGCTTCTCTGTCTGCGCGGCAGGATCCACAGACGTCTCCACGCCCACTCAGTTGTCTCTGAGCGTGGATTATATATATATATTTTGTTATATTCTGAGAAGACAGGAATCGAGTGTCATGTGGTGGCACAGTGGGCACTGGATGTGGTCACTGGGGGGCGGCTCTGTCCTCCTCGCCCACATGCACCCTGCTCACATCTTCCATCACTACCTTCCTCATTTCTCTCCTGTTGTTCTTCTTCTACATCTTGTCCTTTCTCTGCTTTATACTTTTGCCATCTTCTTTCTAATTTTTCGTCTCCACCTTCCTCCTCTTCTTTACTCCTCTTCTTATTTCTCTTCCCCTTTTCTTCTCTCCTCTTTTCCTTACATTAATTCATCCTCCTTCTAACTCTGTTTTACTCTATTTCTTCTGCTTTCTCTTCCTTCTCTTCACTCTTTCCCCCTTTCTCCTCTCCTCATTCCTCCTCTTCCCTCTACTTCCTCTTCGTTTTCTTTCCCCTTCTTCATCTCCTTCTTCTTTTACCTCCCTCACTTGCTGTTTTATATTTTTTCCCTTTTTCTACTCCTTCCTGTTTTTCTCTTTTCTCCTCGCCTTCTTTACTTTTTCCCTTTTGTTATTTCTTATTCATATTTTATTTTCTTCTTTCTCTTCTTTTCCCTCATTATTTCTTCACATTTAGTCTTCTTCCTCTCATTTTTTTTTCTTCTCCTTCCTCTTATTCATTTTTTCCGTCTTCTTTCTTTTTCTTTCATCGTCTTCTCCTTCTTTTCTTCTTTCTCATCTTTTCATTCGGCTTCTTTTCCTTCCTCTTCCTCCTTCAGTTTTCACCCATTATTCCACCTAATCTTCCCCTTTTCCATCTTCTTGCACATCTTCCTTTTCCTTTTCTGTCATCCTGTTTCTTTTTTCTCTTCTTTTCTCCTCTTCTTCCTTTTTTACTTTCCTCCTCAACTTTCTCTTCTCTCTTCCTTCACTTTCTCCTCTTCTGTCTTCCTCTTCTCTTTCCTCCTCTCCATCTTTCTTGTTGTTTCCGCTTATCACTTCTTGGGTCTCCTCTTGCCGATGAATCTCTCCTCCTCTTTTCTCCTCTTCCTCCTTCCTCTTTCTTTTTCTTCTTCTTCCTCTTCTTCTTTCTGTTTCTTCTTCCAGCCTCTCCTCCCCCCTTCTCCTCTTTTCTTTCCTCCTCTTCCCCATCTTTCTCTCCTCGTTCCTCTCATCCCTTCTCCTCTCTCCCTGGCTCCTGCCAGACCTAATGAAAGTGAATGAGGTAATTTGGATCAGATTGTCATTGCCCGGTGTCAGCGCTCGGACATAATAGGAAGCAGGAGGTGAGGAGAACTGCTGCTACAGTGTGACAGCTGCAGCATGGAGGGTCCTGCATTACCAGAGGAGAGGAGGATATCAGCAGCCACTGACAGTATACAGAGGTGACAGAGCTGGTGGCAGCTTTGTCATCGTCTCTGTACATATATATATATATATATATATATATATATATATATATAGGCAGATATCGGCTGGAAGCTCAGGTGTCTGCGGGGCGTGGGGCCGGCGGGCTCTGCCAGTTGTTCGTATCTGAATACTGCAGGTAAATATAAGAAACTTTACAATATATCTTATTAAAGAATAATGTCCACGTCACTGTCTTATCTCTAGTGTCACCCGTATCTGTATACAGCCTCACATCTAGAAGTCTGTGGAGACCGGAGGGGGAGATGTGGCTAGTGAGTGATTTATTGGCTCAGTCCATGTAGTGGTAGGGTATTATCTTACTAGATATAGCAGAGGCAAAAGTGCTCTGTCACTCAGTGTAGCAGAGTGTCTTTTCCTTTGGTCTTCTCCTCCATAGACTTCTATGTAAGAAGTAACTCAGTCTGACAAGTTGAGAAGGGAGTATTATTCTTAATTTATATGATGAAGTTTCTTCCTCTACAGATTCTGTCTGCTGTTCAGTATCAGTTATTTTATTTGACTTATTCTGACCTTGAGGTTTAATTCCTCCACTCCCACCCAAAGCTTCATGCACCATTCTGGTGTCTTTCTGTTGCAGGGACTTATATTTCACTGCCGATTACAACAAATTCTGTGCAGTAGCCTATACTATATGTCCTGCAAAGCACTATAAAGTCTGGTATAGTCTGAGCAGCAGCCAGCAGATTTGTAAATGCAGCTTTGGGTGTGACTAGAGTATGCCACGTAGTAAAGCTGCAACCATACTCTAAATTTTAGTTAGCGGAAAACTGTAATATAGAGATGTTCGAAATTGAAGCAGTTCTTTAAAGCAATGCTAATAAAGTGGTCTCTAGTCACACATAAAGCTGCTACGTAATTCCTGTTGCCTTGCCTTGTGCTGATTTCAGGCTTTACACGTGTTTTCTCCCCGAAGGATTCCTGTTCCTGCCCTAATCTTATAATAACGCATGGTCACGGCATCGGCGCGCCTGCTCTAGTGCCCAGGACCGAGCGGCCAGCACAGGGTTAAAGATTAGCGAAATGTGCGCTGAGTAAACACGTCCATCTAGAACAATGGCTTATTGCTGGAACTGATAAATTACTGCCAATTAGTTCCCCTCCCGATTACGAGGATCTATCTGCCAATGTCGGCCGTCCACACATCAATATAAAGCGCTTAATAAGCGTGCGTGGCTGGAACACACATACGTCTCGCTGGCAGACCGCGCTAACCCGAACGAGCGCCACGTATTAATATTCAGCGCACACAGCACCGGTATAAGGGTCATTAACCAGGGACTTACTGGGGTCTTATAATAATCCCATCACTGCACATGTCAGGCCATTTATTATACTCCAGTCACTCCCAGAGCTGCAGTCAGAATTTTATAGGTCGTTCTACAGAAGCCATCAGCACCGCGCCGACAGACACAACGTCTGTATCTTAGATCCCATAATGTGTTGTCGTTTCTTGCATAGAATTGTGGGAGATGTAACCCTCTGCCGGTAGATGGGGGTGGGCTGCCAGTCTGTGCAGTGTCTTCTTTTACTGAGCTGATACTGTCCTGTAGCGTGCAACAGGTGACGCACAAGACGCTGTGACCATCCCCTGCGCACCAGTATTAGTGAATGAGCCCCACAATGAAGGGTCTAATTCTGGGAGAGGTCTGGGGTCAGGCGAAGGTCCACGATGAAGATGGGAAGATGGCGGCTGCTAAATGTATGTAGAACAGTTTATTACACAATACTGTAGTATGAAGTCTAACCCTAAAATTAAGACCCATAAAGCATCGTCAGACCCCAGACCAGACCCCTAAGCTAATACAGACCCCAGACCAGACCCCTAAACTAATATAGACCCCAGGCCAGACCCCTAAACTAATACAGACCCCAGACCAGAGCCCTAAACTAATACAGACCCCAGACCAGAGCCCTAAACTAATACAGACCCCAGACCAGACCTCTAAACTAATACAGACCCCAGACCAGACCCCCTAAACTAATACAGACCACAGACCAGACCCCTAAACTAATACACACCCCAGACCAGAGCCCTAAACTAATACAGACCCCAGACCAGACCCCTAAACTAATATAGACCCCAGGCCAGACCCCTAAACTAATACAGACCCCAGACCAGAGTCCTAAACTAATACAGACCCCAGACCAGAGCCCTAAACTAATACAGACCCCAGACCAGACCTCTAAACTAATACAGACCCCAGACCAGACCCCCTAAACTAATACAGACCACAGACCAGACCCCTAAACTAATACACACCCCAGACCAGAGCCCTAAACTAATACAGACCCCAGACCAGACCCCTAAACTAATACACACCCCAGACCAGAGCCCTAAACTAATACAGACCCCAGACCAGACCCCTAAACTAATACACACCCCAGACCAGACCCCTAAACTAATACAGACCCCAGACCAGACCTCTAAACTAATACAGACCCCAGAGCAGACCCCTAAACTAATACAGACCCCAGACCAGACCCCCTAAACTAATACAGACCCCAGACCAGACCCCTAAACTAATACAGACCCCAGACCAGACCTCTAAACTAATACAGACCCCAGACCAGACCTCTAAACTAATACAGACCCCAGACCAGACCCCCTAAACTAATACAGACCCCAGACCAGAACCCTAAACTAATACAGACCCCAGACCAGAGCCCTAAACTAATACAGACCCCAGACCAGACCCCTAAGCTAATACAGACCCCAGACCAGACCCCCTAAACTAATACAGACCCCAGACCAGACCCATAAAATAATACAGACCCCAGACCAGACCCCTAAACTAATACAGACCCCAGACCAGAGCCCTAAACTAATACAGACCCCAGACCAGAGCCCTAAACTAATACAGACCCCAGACCAGAGCCCTAAACTAATACAGACCCCAGATCAGACCCCTAAACTAATACAGACCCCAGACCAGAGCCCTAAAATAATACAGACCCCAGATCAGACCCCTAAACTAATACAGACCCCAGACCAGAGCCCTAAACTAATACAGACCCCAGACCAGACCCCTAAGCTAATACAGACCCCAGACCAGACCCCCTAAACTAATACAGACCCCAGACCAGACCCATAAAATAATACAGACCCCAGACCAGACCCCTAAACTAATACAGACCCCAGACCAGAGCCCTAAACTAATACAGACCCCAGACCAGACCCCTAAACTAATACAGACCCAGACCCCTAAACTAATACAGACCCCAGACCAGACCCCTAAACTAATACAGACCACAGACCAGACCCCTAAACTAATACAGACCCCAGACCAGACCCCTAAACTAATACACACCCCAGACCAGACCCATAAACTAATACAGACCCCAGACCAGACCCCTAAACTAATACAGACCCCAGACCAGACCCCTAAACTAATACAGACCCAGACCCCTAAACTAATACAGACCCCAGACCAGACCCCTAAACTAATACAGACCACAGACCAGACCCCTAAACTAATACAGACCCCAGACCAGACCCCTAAACTAATACAGACCCCAGACCAGACCCCTAAACTAATACAGACCCCAGACCAGAGCCCTAAACTAATACAGACCCCAGACCAGAGCCCTAAACTAATACAGACCCCAGACCAGAGCCCTAAACTAATACAGACCCCAGACCAGACCCCTAAGCTAATACAGACCCCAGACCAGACCCCCTAAACTAATACAGACCCCAGACCAGACCCCTAAACTAATACAGACCCCAGACCAGACCCCTAAACTAATACAGACCCCAGACCAGACCCCTAAACTAATACAGACCCCAGACCAGAGCCCTAAACTAATACAGACCCCAGACCAGAGCCCTAAACTAATACAGACCCCAGACCAGACCCCTAAACTAATACAGACCCCAGACCAGAGCCGTAAACTAATACAGACCCCAGACCAGACCCCTAAACTAATACAGACCCCAGACCAGAGCCCTAAACTAATACAGACCCCAGACCAGAGCCCTAAACTAATCCAGACCCCAGACCAGAGCCCTAAACTAATACAGACCCCAGACCAGACCCCTAAACTAATACAGACCCCAGACCAGACCTCTAAACTAATACAGACCCCAGACCTGACCCCTAAACTAATACAGACCCCAGACCAGACCTCTAAACTAATCCAGACCCCAGACCAGAGCCCTAAACTAAACTGTTCTATGCGGACACTGAAGCAGGGAGTGCAGGAAGCAGAATTGTTGTGCAGCTATGGATGTAACTGGAATCTAAGTAAATGTAATTTGCTATGCTGGGACTTGTAGTGCCACGACTGCTTTTTATTAGAAGGGAAGCTTTGTCTGCAAATAAACAAACAAATGCTCCCTCCTTCATTCACAGCCAGGATGCCATGACATGAGCGCCCCCTCGCCCTGCCTTGGCTGTGCAGGGCACGGTTGGAGCAGTCATTTCATAGCTGGCTTGGCAGGCGTCCGTGCCCTCCCTCTCGCGCTCTGATTGAGGCTTCATCCAGATGTCCTGTGCCCCCTCCTCCCCTGATCAGAATGCAGACCCTGCCAGCCCCGGCCCTGTGTCTTCTCATTGCCCAGTGCAGACAGATGGCCAAGAGGTGTTATGTGCGCTGCAGCCCAGAGCCGTATACTCACCTCGCGCCTCCTGCCCCCCCCATCTCATTACACCCCCCTGCATGGCTGCTCACTGATTGCTTCAAGGTTGTTAAGAAGGGGATAGAGCGCGCTCTCCAGCCCCCCGGGCGCCCGTGTGCTCTGTGGAGAACATGTGTGTATTTTACGTAAGTGACCGCAGACCATTTTCCGCAGAAACCTCCTTGTGGTAAACGCCCCTTTGTCCCTCATTCTCCTCCTGTCAGTCACGTCCTCTAGGAAGACTTGGGCTGAGTTTCCATCTTGGATCGCCAAATGAACGGTTTATTTTAATGACTACGGCATTACTGAAATCGTCCGTCCGTGACCGGCTCCGAGAAGGATTCCTGCACCGCTGTTTACTCTTTGTGAGAACGTTTCACTCCTCATTACCCTTCCTCCATTGTGAAAGCTTCATAAACTGCGCACGTGAAATGGAAGACGCCATCGGCTCATATCTGCACAGAGCGAACAGAAACTTATAAATACCTCACTTATCCTGTCATTTGTCTTTAGTTTTATAGCTAAAGCTGCATTTACAAATTTTTACTTCTCCTTTTGGATTTTTTTTTTTCTCCACCTTTATTTCAGGTCCTAAAGATGATGATATTATATTTATAGTGGCCAAATAAAGAGCTCCAAATCCCCTCCATACACAGATAGGTAAATGATAATATTCCGCCTGCTTGCAGACACCACTAGGGGGAGCTCACTACATAAAGATTATACAGTCACCACTAGGGGGAGCTCACTACATACAGATTATACAGTCACCACTAGGGGGAGCTCACTACATACAGATTATACAGTCACCACTAGGGGGAGCTCACTGCATACAGATTATACAGTCACCACTAGAGGGAGCTCACTACATACAGATTATACAGTCACCACTAGAGGGAGCTCACTACATACAGATTATACAGTCACCACTAGAGGGAGCTCACTACATACATATTTTACAGTCACCACTAGGGGGAGCTCACTACATACAGATTATACAGTCACCACTAGGGGGAGCTCACTACATATAGATTATACAGTCACCACTAGGAGGAGCTCACTACATACAGATTATACAGTCACCA
The DNA here is from genome assembly GCA_947044405.1 of Leptodactylus fallax. Classification (NCBI taxonomy): domain Eukaryota; kingdom Metazoa; phylum Chordata; class Amphibia; order Anura; family Leptodactylidae; genus Leptodactylus; species Leptodactylus fallax. Next base: position 120,640 of record CAMRHE010000988.1, on the reverse strand, counting down.
CTAGGGGGAGCTCACTACATACAGATTATATAGTCACCACTAGGGGGAGCTAACTACATACAGATTATACAGTCACCACTAGGGGGAGCTCACTACATACAGATTATACAGTCACCACTAGAGGGAGCTCACTACATACAGATTATACAGTCACCACTAGGAGGAGCTCACTACATACAGATTATACAGTCACCACTAGGAGGAGCTCACTACATACAGATTATACAGTCACCACTAGGGGGAGCTCACTACATACAGATTATACGGTCACCACTAGGGGGAGCTCACTACATACAGATTATACAGTCACCACTAGGAGGAGCTCACTACATACAGATTATACAGTCACCACTAGGGGGAGCTCACTACATACAGATTATACAGTCACCACTAGGGGGAGCTCACTACATACAGATTATACAGTCACCACTAGAGGGAGCTCACTACATACAGATTATACAGTCACCACTAGGGGGAGCTCACTACATACAGATTATACAGTCACCACTAGGAGGAGCTCACTACATACAGATTATACAGTCACCACTAGGAGGAGCTCACTACATACAGATTATACAGTCACCACTAGGGGGAGCTCTCTACATACAAATTTTACAGTCACCACTAGGAGGAGCTCACTACATACAGATTATACAGTCACCACTAGAGGGAGCTCACTACATACAGATTATACAGTCACCACTAGGAGGAGCTCACTACATACAGATTATACAGTCACCACTAGTGGTATTTTAGGGTGTTGCTGCTTACAGTATACGCAGTGAATTTTATAACATTTTTCACTGTTCTCTGAGCTCCCCCTGGTGGTCGCTGCAGGCAGACACCAAGTTATGATGCCACTAAATATTTTGGCGATTTTTGGCTGTTTCTGGCTCTGAACACTAGATATGTGGGAAGAAGTCTTATTTCACAAAAGTTTGTTCCTTTTTAAATAAATAGAGCCATGTGGTGTTGAAGGTCAGACTTCTTCTATAAGACTATCATCCCTAGGAGCTCAGTGTATGTGTGGAGCAGCAGACTGTTACTTGTGGACCTCCTATGACGATGAATCTACAACTCCCATAATGCATCATTTATGGGTTCAATCCCCACAATGCTGACAATTTGGCAACCGGTAAAATTGTGAGTGCAGCTCTGGCTGTGACTGGAGCACAAGACATGTTAAACTGTGAAAATAATGCGAGTGTGCACCACCCTGACTCCAAAACTGATTCCTGCGAACCTTCATTACATTACATTGAGGGATCAAGCTCAGTAACTTGCTACAGATTCTAATGACGCCCCTTCCCCCTCGCTCTAGGGTCACCTGTGTTCCCTTTATTACAAGTTCCCTGATTTGATGCTTCCTCTGAAGCCAGGCAGCGCACCGGGCACCATGTCCAGACAGTTGGCTCAGGAGAGCAGATGGCGGCTGTCTGGATGTATGTGCCAGGCTGACAGAATGACGGGGTGCGGTGGCGGTCTGACATCTCCTCATCTTCCTTCGTGCACTGCACTAATGTGTAGAGGAAAATACAGATGGAGTTTGTAACATCCCTGGGCGACCTCTGCCCCACCACGGTGTCACATTGACTTCAGTGCCAGTTTTTTTTTCTCTCCATTAAAAGTCTGTGGTCATTTTCCTTGAATTGTGTTCAGAGCAGCTACGACAGCGACCAATAGTCAGCGACTAATAGTCAGAGACTAAGCATTCACCTTCAGATCTGACATGTGACATCCATCGCTCAGGGTCCGGACACATCCAGATCCTAATGATCTGTGCTAAAGGATGAGATCATGTGACTGCCAGCCTCAAGCTCCTTGTGGGGTAAATCTGTGTCATTACAATTCCATCTGATGCAATGTCCTGTCCTCTGTCCTGGGGATGTGACAGTCACATAATTAGACTGTAGCCGAGATTACTGGCAAGAAGTGACAGGTCAGCGCTGGGGAGCAGTGACCGTAATAATGGAACATAAAAAGTATGTGAAGGTCTAGAGGATGAGATCTCCCAAAATCATGTAAAAGAATATAACTACTATAATACTATTCCTATGTACAAGAATATAACTACTATAATACTGCTCGTATGTACAAGAATATAACTACTATAATACTACTCCTATGTACAAGAATATAACTACTATAATACTACTACTATGTACAAGAATATAACTACTATAATACTGCTCCTATGTACAAGAATATAACTACTATAATACTACTCCTATGTACAAGAATATAACTGCTATAATACTGCTCCTATGTACAAGAATATAACTACTATAATACTGCTCCTATGTACAAGAATATAACTACTATAATACTGCTCCTATGTACAAGAATATAACTACTATAATACCGCCCCTATGTACAAGAATATAACTACTATAATACTGCTCCTATGTACAAGAATATAACTACTATAATACTGTTCCTATGTACAAGAATATAACTACTATAATACTACTCCTATGTACAAGAATATAACTACTATAATACTGCTCCTATGTACAAGAATATAACTACTATAATACTACCTCCTATGTACAAGAATATAACTACTATAATACTACTCCTATGTACAAGAATATAACTACTATAATACTATTCCTATGTACAAAAATATAACTACTATAATACTGCTCGTATGTACAAGAATATAACTACTATAATACTACCTCCTATGTACAAGAATATAACTACTATAATACTGCTCCTATGTACAAGAATATAACTACTATAATACTGCCCCCTATGTACAAGAATATAACTACTATAATACTACTCCTATGTACAAGAATATAACTACTATAATACTATTCCTATGTACAAAAATATAACTACTATAATACTGCTCGTATGTACAAGAATATAACTACTATAATACTACCTCCTATGTACAAGAATATAACTACTATAATACTGCTCCTATGTACAAGAATATAACTACTATAATACTACTCCTATGTACAAGAATATAACTACTATAATACTACCTCCTATGTACAAGAATATAACTACTATAATACTACCTCCTATGTACAAGAATATAACTACTATAATACTGCTCCTATGTACAAGAATATAACTACTATAATACTGCTCCTATGTACAAGAATATAACTACTATAATACTGCTCCTATGTACAAGAATATAACTATTATAATACTACCCCTATGTACAAGAATATAACTACTATAATACTGCTCCTATGTACAAGAATATAACTACTATAATACTGCTCCTATGTACAAGAATATAACTACTATAATACTGCCCCTATGTACAAGAATATAACTACTATAATACTACTCCTATGTACAAGAATATAACTACTATAATACTGCTCCTATGTACAAGAATATAACTACTATAATACTACCTCCTATGTACAAGAATATAACTACTATAATACTACTCCTATGTACAAGAATATAACTACTATAATACTACCCCTATATACAAGAATATAACTACTATAATACTGCTCCTATGTACAAGAATATAACTACTATAATACTACTCCTATGTACAAGAATATAACTACTATAATACTACCTCCTATGTACAAGAATAGAACTACTATAATACTACCTCCTATGTACAAGAATAGAACTACTATAATACTGCTCCTATGTACAAGAATATAACTACTATAATACTGCTCCTATGTACAAGAATATAACTACTATAATACTGCTCCTATGTACAAGAATATAACTACTATAATACTGCTCCTATGTACAAGAATATAACTACTATAATACTGCCCCTATGTACAAGAATATAACTACTATAATACTGCTCCTATGTACAAGAATATAACTACTATAATACTGCTCCTATGTACAAGTATATAACTACTATAATACTGCTCCTATGTACAAGTATATAACTACTATAATACTACCTCCTATGTACAAGAATATAACTACTATAATACTGCTCCTATGTACAAGAATATAACTACTATAATACTGCTCCTATGTACAAGAATATAACTACTATAATACTGCTCCTATGTACAAGAATATAACTGCTATAATACTACTATAATACTGCTCCTATGTACAAGAATATAACTGCTATAATACTACTCCTATGTACAAGAATATAACTACTATAATACTACTCCTATGTACAAGAATATAACTACTATAATACTGCCCCCTATGTACAAGAATATAACTACTATAATACTGCTCCTATGTACAAGAATATAACTACTATAATACTACCTCCTATGTACAAGAATATAACTACTATAATACTACCTCCTATGTACAAGAATATAACTACTATAATACTACTCCTATGTACAAGAATATAACTACTATAATACTGCCCCTATGTACAAGAATATATCTACTATAATACTGCTCCTATGTACAAGAATATAACTACTATAATACTGCCCCCTATGTACAAGAATATAACTACTATAATACTGCTCCTATGTACAAGACTATAACTACTATAATACTACTATGTACAAGAATATAACTACTATAATACTGCCCCATGTACAAGAATATATCTACTATAATACTGCTCCTATGTACAAGAATATAACTACTATAATACTGCCCCCTATGTACAAGAATATAACTACTATAATACTGCTCCTATGTACAAGAATATAACTACTATAATACTACCTCCTATGTACAAGAATATAACTACTATAATACTGCCCCCTATGTACAAGAATATAACTACTATAATACTACCTCCTATGTACAAGAATATAACTACTATAATACTGCTCCTATGTACAAGAATATAACTACTATAATACTGCCCCTATGTACAAGAATATAACTACTATAATACTACCTCCTATGTACAAGAATATAACTACTATAATACTGCTCCTATGTACAAGAATATAACTACTATAATACTGCTCCTATGTACAAGAATATAACTACTATAATACTGCTCCTATGTACAAGAATATAACTACTATAATACTGCTCCTATGTACAAGAATATAACTACTATAATACTGCTCCTATGTACAAGAATATAACTACTATAATACTGCTCCTATGTACAAGAATATAACTACTATAATACTACCTCCTATGTACGAGAATATAACTACTATAATACTGCTCCTATGTACAAGAATATAACTACTATAATACTGCTCCTATGTACAAGAATATAACTACTATAATACTGCCCCCTATGTACAAGAATATAACTACTATAATACTGCCCCCTATGTACAAGAATATAACTACTATAATACTGCTCCTATATACAAGAATATAACTACTATAATACTGCTCCTATGTACAAGAATATAACTACTATAATACTGCTCCTATGTACAAGAATATAACTACTATAATACTGCTCCTATGTACAAGAATATAACTACTATAATACTGCTCCTATGTACAAGAATATAACTACTATAATACTACCTCCTATGTACAAGAATATAACTACTATAATACTGCTCCTATGTACAAGAATATAACTACTGTAATACTGCTCCTATGTACAAGAATATAACTACTATAATACTGCTCCTATGTACAAGAATATAACTACTATAATACTGCTCCTATGTACAAGAATATAACTACTATAATACTACCCCTATGTACAAGAATATAACTACTATAATACTGCCCCCTATGTACAAGAATATAACTACTATAATACTGCTCCTATGTACAAGAATATAACTACTATAATACTACTCCTATGTACAAGAATATAACTACTATAATACTGCTCCTATGTACAAGAATATAACTACTATAATACTACCTCCTACGTACAAGAATATAACTACTATAATACTGCTCCTATGTACAAGAATATAACTACTATAATACTGCTCCTATGTACAAGAATATAACTACTATAATACCGCTCCTATGTACAAGAATATAACTACTATAATACTACTCCTATGTACAAGAATATAACTACTATAATACTGCTCCTATGTACAAGAATATAACTACTGTAATACTGCTCCTATGTACAAGAATATAACTACTATAATACTGCTCCTATGTACAAGAATATAACTACTATAATACTACCCCTATGTACAAGAATATAACTACTATAATACTGCCCCCTATGTACAAGAATATAACTACTATAATACTGCTCCTATGTACAAGAATATAACTGCTATAATACTACTCCTATGTACAAGAATATAACTACTATAATACTACCTCCTATGTACAAGAATATAACTACTATAATACTACTCCTATGCACAAGAATATAACTACTATAATACTACCTCCTATGTACAAGAATATAACTACTATAATACTACCTCCTATGTACAAGAATATAACTACTATAATACTGCTCCTATGTACAAGAATATAACTACTATAATACTACCTCCTATGTACAAGAATATAACTACTATAATACTACCTCCTACGTACAAGAATATAACTACTATAATACTGCTCCTATGTACAAGAATATAACTACTATAATACTGCTCCTATGTACAAGAATATAACTACTATAATACTGCTCCTATGTACAAGAATATAACTACTATAATACTGCTCCTATGTACAAGAATATAACTACTATAATACTACCTCCTATGTACAAGAATATAACTACTATAATACTACTCCTATGTACAAGAATATAACTACTATAATACTGCTCCTATGTACAAGAATATAACTACTATAACACTGCTCCTACGTACAAGAATATAACTACTATAATACTGCTCCTATGTACAAGAATATAACTACTATAATACTGCCCCCTATGTACAAGAATATAACTACTATAATACTGCTCCTATGTACAAGAATATAACTACTATAATACTACTCCTATGTACAAGAATATAACTACTATAATACTACCTCCTATGTACAAGAATATAACTACTATAATACTGCTCCTATGTACAAGAATATAACTACTATAACACTGCTCCTATGTACAAGAATATAACTACTATAATACTGCCCCCTATGTACAAGAATATAACTACTATAATACTGCTCCTATGTACAAGAATATAACTACTATAATACTACTCCTATGTACAAGAATATAACTACTATAATACTGCTCCTATGTACAAGAATATAACTACTATAATACTACCTCCTACGTACAAGAATATAACTACTATAATACTGCTCCTATGTACAAGAATATAACTACTATAATACTGCTCCTATGTACAAGAATATAACTACTATAATACTGCTCCTATGTACAAGAATATAACTACTATAATACTGCTCCTATGTACAAGAATATAACTACTATAATACTGCTCCTATGTACAAGAATATAACTACTATAATACTGCTCCTATGTACAAGAATATAACTACTATAATACTGCTCCTATGTACAAGAATATAACTACTATAATACTACCTCCTATGTACGAGAATATAACTACTATAATACTGCTCCTATGTACAAGAATATAACTACTATAATACTGCTCCTATGTACAAGAATATAACTACTATAATACTGCCCCCTATGTACAAGAATATAACTACTATAATACTGCCCCCTATGTACAAGAATATAACTACTATAATACTGCTCCTATATACAAGAATATAACTACTATAATACTGCTCCTATGTACAAGAATATAACTACTATAATACTGCTCCTATGTACAAGAATATTACTACTATAATACTGCTCCTATGTACAAGAATATAACTACTATAATACTACCTCCTATGTACAAGAATATAACTACTATAATACTGCTCCTATGTACAAGAATATAACTACTGTAATACTGCTCCTATGTACAAGAATATAACTACTATAATACTGCTCCTATGTACAAGAATATAACTACTATAATACTGCTCCTATGTACAAGAATATAACTACTATAATACTACCCCTATGTACAAGAATATAACTACTATAATACTGCCCCCTATGTACAAGAATATAACTACTATAATACTGCTCCTATGTACAAGAATATAACTACTATAATACTACTCCTATGTACAAGAATATAACTACTATAATACTGCTCCTATGTACAAGAATATAACTACTATAATACTACCTCCTACGTACAAGAATATAACTACTATAATACTGCTCCTATGTACAAGAATATAACTACTATAATACTGCTCCTATGTACAAGAATATAACTACTATAATACCGCTCCTATGTACAAGAATATAACTACTATAATACTACTCCTATGTACAAGAATATAACTACTATAATACTGCTCCTATGTACAAGAATATAACTACTGTAATACTGCTCCTATGTACAAGAATATAACTACTATAATACTGCTCCTATGTACAAGAATATAACTACTATAATACTACCCCTATGTACAAGAATATAACTACTATAATACTGCCCCCTATGTACAAGAATATAACTACTATAATACTACTCCTATGTACAAGAATATAACTACTATAATACTGCTCCTATGTACAAGAATATAACTGCTATAATACTACTCCTATGTACAAGAATATAACTACTATAATACTACCTCCTATGTACAAGAATATAACTACTATAATACTACTCCTATGCACAAGAATATAACTACTATAATACTACCTCCTATGTACAAGAATATAACTACTATAATACTACCTCCTATGTACAAGAATATAACTACTATAATACTGCTCCTATGTACAAGAATATAACTACTATAATACTACCTCCTATGTACAAGAATATAACTACTATAATACTACCTCCTACGTACAAGAATATAACTACTATAATACTGCTCCTATGTACAAGAATATAACTACTATAATACTGCTCCTATGTACAAGAATATAACTACTATAATACTGCTCCTATGTACAAGAATATAACTACTATAATACTGCTCCTATGTACAAGAATATAACTACTATAATACTACCTCCTATGTACAAGAATATAACTACTATAATACTACTCCTATGTACAAGAATATAACTACTATAATACTGCTCCTATGTACAAGAATATAACTACTATAACACTGCTCCTACGTACAAGAATATAACTACTATAATACTGCTCCTATGTACAAGAATATAACTACTATAATACTGCCCCCTATGTACAAGAATATAACTACTATAATACTGCTCCTATGTACAAGAATATAACTACTATAATACTACTCCTATGTACAAGAATATAACTACTATAATACTACCTCCTATGTACAAGAATATAACTACTATAATACTGCTCCTATGTACAAGAATATAACTACTATAACACTGCTCCTACGTACAAGAATATAACTACTATAATACTGCTCCTATGTACAAGAATATAACTACTATAATACTGCCCCCTATGTACAAGAATATAACTACTATAATACTGCTCCTATGTACAAGAATATAACTACTATAATACTGCTCCTATGTACAAGAATATAACTACTATAATACTACTACTATGTACAAGAATATAACTACTATAATACTGCTCCCTATGTACAAGAATATAACTACTACGACACTGCTATGTACAAGAATATAACTACTATAATACTGCTCTTATCTATTTTATATCTTTTTCCCTGTTATAAAGTATTTGCCCCCCTTGTTCGTTTTTTTTTTTTTTTTTTTTCTCCATTTTCTTCCTCCCCCTCCTCCTCTTTTCCCTACTCCTCTTCTTCCTCTTCTTCTTCTTCTTCCTCCTCTTCTCAGCTTTGTCTTTCTTCCTCCTCGTCTTGCTTTTCTTTCTGTCGTGTATATTTCTCAGGTTATTCTTAAGTAAATTTTTGCGGCCTCTTCCGTATTTTTTCGTCGCATCGTCTGAGTAATGTCCGTTTGCGCAGATTTCCCTTCCCAGTAAGTAAAGTTTGGTCTTTTTAGTGAATAATTTGTCGCTGTTGTCCTTGGTGATGACCTTGGGGCTGAGTTCACCTGAAAGTCGGTAGTGGGGAGCGCGGAGCGTGTGATTTGCAGTCGGAATGAGTCTGTGGCGTGAGGTGCGTTGCTCTCAGATACACAGCGCACGTGCTCGGGGAGAGGCGCACGGCGAGATTTTTCTGCTGGTTAATAGGTTTGTGTGTTGACGAATGATCTTCATCAAATGAGAGTCTTTATAATGTTTGATATAATGTCAGGTTTCATTACGCTCCGGGGTGAGGAGAGGAGGGGGGAGGGGAGGAGGGGGGGGTCAGCGAGATGGGGAGACGGCGGCGAGGAGGAGGAGGGGGACGATGCAGGAGTGGGGCGATGAATGACTGGAATAGCAATGGAATGGAGCCGCTACAGACAGAGACGAAGCGAGACTCTGCAGCCGGCAGGACGCGATGATCTGTTACTGTCAGCGCATGGACGCTCGCCGTGATACAATGTCCGAGCTGCGGCCATGGTGATGAGGAGGGTATTATATCAGCACAGTGTACATTAGAGTGAAGCACGTGCACCCCGGCTCCTCAGCACTGATACGTTGTAGCATCTCAGAGGAGGGGAAACAAGCGCATGTTCACACTGAGAGGAGAGAACTGCGATTTTATCTACCATGTACCGGAGCCATAAACAGATTACATAATATATTATAGTCTCAACATCACAGGAACCTGCTACCCTGGAGAAGACCAGCAGCACAGAGTATTTCAGGAGAGGAGTGTGCTGATCCTATAGGGGAGGTCACAGGGTGAGAGTTACATAGTGGGAGGAGCAGGGTCCCCAGCAGCACAGAGTATTTCAGGAGAGGAGTGTGCTGATCTTGTAGGGGAGGGGTCACAGGGTGAGAGTTACATAGTGAGAGGAGCAGGGTCCCCAGCAGTACAGAGTATTTCAGGAGAGGAGTGTGCTGATCTTATAGAGGAGGTCACAGGGTGACAGTTACATAGTGGGAGGAGCAGGGTCCCCAGCAGCACAGAGTATTTCAGGAGAGGAGTGTGCTGATCTTATAGAGGAGGTCACAGGGTGACAGTTACATAGTGGGAGGAGCAGGGTCCCCAGCAGCACAGAGTATTTCAGGAGAGGAGTGTGCTGACCTTATAGAGGAGGTCACACACTGAGAGTTACATAGTGGGAGGAGCAGGGTCAGCAGCACAGAGTATTTCAGGAGAGGAGTGTGCTGATCCTATAGGGGAGGTCACAGGGTGAGAGTTACATAGTGGGAGGAGCAGGGTCCCCAGCAGCACAGAGTATTTCAGGAGAGGAGTATGCTGATCTTGTAGGGGAGGTCACAGGGTGAGAGTTACATAGTGGGAGGAGCAGGGTCCCCAGCAGTACAGAGTATTTCAGGAGAGGAGTGTGCTGATCTTATAGAGGAGGTCACAGGGTGACAGTTACATAGTGGGAGGAGCAGGGTCAGCAGCACAGAGTATTTCAGGAGAGGAGTGTGCTGATCTTATAGGGGAGGTCACAGGGTGAGAGTTACATAGTGGGAGGAGCAGGGTCCCCAGCAGTACAGAGTATTTCAGGAGAGGAGTGTGCTGATCTTATAGAGGAGGTCACAGGGTGAGAGTTACATAGTGGGAGGAGCAGGTCCCCAGCAGCACAGAGTATTTCAGGAGAGGAGTGTGCTGATCTTATAGAGGAGGTCACAGGGTGACAGTTACATAGTGGGAGGAGCAGGGTCCCCAGCAGCACAGAGTATTTCAGGAGAGGAGTGTGCTGATCTTATAGAGGTCACAGTCTGAGAGTTACATAGTGGGAGGAGCAGGGTCAGCAGCACAGAGTATTTCAGGAGAGGAGTGTGCTGATCTTATAGTAGAGGTCACAGGGTGAGAGTTACATAGTGGGAGGAGCAGGTCCCCAGCAGTACAGAGTATTTCAGGAGAGGAGTGTGCTGATCTTATAGGGAGGTCACAGGGTGAGAGTTACATAGTGGGAGGAGCAGGGTCAGCAGCACAGAGTATTTCAGGAGAGGAGTGTGCTGATCTTATAGGGGAGGTCACAGGGTGAGAGTTACATAGTGGGAGGAGCAGGGTCCCCAGCAGTACAGAGTATTTCAGGAGAGGAGTGTGCTGATCTTATAGAGGAGGTCACAGGGTGAGAGTTACATAGTGGGAGGAGCAGGTCCCCAGCAGCACAGAGTATTTCAGGAGAGGAGTGTGCTGATCTTATAGAGGTCACAGGGTGAGAGTTACATAGTGGGAGGAGCAGGTCCCCAGCAGTACAGAGGATTTCAGGAGAGGAGTGTGCTGATCTTATAGGGAGGTCACAGGGTGAGAGTTACGTAGTGGGAGGAGCAGGTCCCCAGCAGTACAGAGTATTTCAGCAGAGGTCACAGGGTGAGAGTTACATAGTGGGAGGAGCAGAGTCCCCAGCAGTACAGAGTATTTCAGGAGAGGAGTGTGCTGATCTTATAGGGAGGTCACAGGGTGAGAGTTACGTAGTGGGAGGAGCAGGATCAGCAGTACAGAGTATTTCAGCAGAGGTCACAGGGTGAGAGTTACATAGTGGGAGGAGCAGGGTCCCCAGCAGCACAGAGGATTTCAGGAGTGTCCTCTCCATATCTCACAGTTTTTTTTTTACTACTTGTACAGGAAGAAGATATTGAATATTACGATTCTAAGGCAGACACGGAGTATGTGAGTATTTTGGGGTGTTGCGGTGATCTTCGTCTCGTTCTCGCCCCGCTCTGTGCTGATTGTGTTTTCTCTTTCTAGGACGATCCGGAGGGCGAGGAGGAGCCGCGGGAACCATCAAATTCTCTGAAGTTGGAGTTCACCGAGGATCCAAACTTTAAGACCAGAGTGAATTACTCGTACACGGCCGTGCAGATCCCCACTGACATCTACAAGGGCTGTGAGTGCTGCAGGGGTCATGTGATGCAGCCCTCAGGGCATGCTGGCAGTTGTAGTCTTCTGGTAGTAGGGGGGTGACAGGCTGCAGGGTCCTATCACACCAGCGCTAACACAATGTAACAAAACAGGAGACATGCAACGTAGGAAAATGTATGAACCTTTCTCCTCGATCTCTGCTGCTGTCAGTGAATGGGAACCATCTATGACTGACATCTGGAGGCCTAGTGCTGCTCACACAGCTGAAGGTTTGTTACAGTGTATGTGGAGGTCGCAAAGGATTGCCCACACTGATACATTGTAACAACCTGAAACACTTTACACATTACTGACAGGAAGCAGAGATCTGGGCCACCCCTCGATCTATAGTACGTGAACCCCCAAATACCCCCCCACACACTGACCCCGTCTCCTGGATAGATTTTTTCATCTTTTCCTTCATGTCATTCCCTGCTAAGCACTGACCCCCTATGCAGACCCCTGTTTACCCCGATGACCCCCTATTCAGACCCCTGTTTACCCCGATGACCCCCTATGCAGACCCCTTGTGACCCTCTGTGACTCTCTGTGCAGACCCCTGTTTACCCCGATGACCCCCTATGCAGACCCCTTGTGAACCCCTATGTGGATTCCTAGTGACCCCCTGTAGAGACTCCTGCTGACCCCAGTGACCCCTTCGCTGTTGCCTTCTCACCCCCTCCTCCTCGCTTTGTCTCCCCAGCTACGGTCATCTTGAATGAGCTGAATTGGACGGACGCCTTAGAAAACGTATTTATCCAGAATCGCCAAGAGGACCCCACGTTGCTATGGCAGGTGTTTGGCAGCGCCACCGGTGTGACCCGCTACTACCCAGGTAAGTGCTGCCCCCTGCCAGGCGCTGGTGACTACTGCAGCTGAGGGTACGAGGCTGTGATGGCAGCCATGGGATGGTCGGGGGTAGATTGGTTCTAACTCTGCTCTATGTCCCCGCAGCCACCCCATGGAGGGCACCCAGCAAGATCGACCTGTACGATGTCCGCCGGCGGCCTTGGTGAGTACAACCGGGTCTCCCCTGTTACCCGATAATATACCCCACTCCCCCCGCATCAGGTCTCTGCTGTCAGGGAATGGGAACTTTCTTATTTACATACTTCTCACAGCTGAGGGTTTGTTACAGTGATTTCCATTATAGATGGCACCAGACATAGCAGCACCTCATACCTCTCTTGTGTCCTGTTAGTTTGTTACATTGTATCAGTCCAGGCTCACAGAGGATCTGTAACAAACCCTCAGCTGTGGAGAGTATTCGGTCTGTGCCTCTGGATGTTTCCATTCACTGACAGCAGGCACGGTCTTGAATTCGATGAAGTGGCTTATTGCTAATAATGGCGTCCCGTGTCACACGCTGGTTTCATTGGACGCCTTCCAGTGCTCCAGAATGATCCTGTAGATCGGTGTTGCCTCCTGTAGGGGGCACCAGCAGAGGTCTAACTCCCGGGCCCCAGTGCTTAATCTATAATGGACCCCTGCCTGCCTTGTGTCCTTGAGAGCAATGCGGTACCCCTGTAGCCACGCCCCCTGTAGCCACGCCCCCAGCTCCAGTATATTGATACATTTGTTACATTGTTGCCTCTGTAGCCTCGAACATTACAATGTTGCGATTTCCTGATAATTGTGCCTGATTGTTGTCAGTTGGGTGTGCGTCTGCCTGTCTGCACGCCTCTGTCTCCTCGCGAGCCTCCCGCGGCCGCTGCCGTCTCTCTCCCACCTCTGAGCACCCCCCCCGTCCAATTTTCATTTCATGCATCATCGCCACTGGAAAATGCCTCAAACATTGACTCCGGGACCTGAGGCCGCTGGTGTGTACATTGTTATGTATATGTTCTGCTGCCGCGCCGGCTTCGTGTTTTTATTAGAAGAGCGCGATTAAGTTGGTAAACATTTAGCGATGTTTGTCAGGGACGGGGGAGGGACGTGTGACAGACAAATACAGCGGAAATTGTGATATGTCCGCCATATTGATCAGAAGAGTGCGCCAGGAACTGCCGAGCACTGAATAAAGGGGCGGGGATGAGCAGCCGCCATGTTCTTGTTACCCAGCCACACACGGAAAATGGCCCCAGACATAACTGACGTTGGAAATGATGCACAATATGTGACATCTACTGCATATAGAAAGAAATCTAAGGGCGGGGGGTCTGGAGGGGGGTCTTCTCCCCTCGCTTAGTGCAACATGCCAATATATGGAGGATTAGATGATCTAAACATATGGCGGACTTTAAGGTCACTGGCCCTTTAAGACATCACATGTGATATTGATTGGTGTCCAATCGTCATGGCTGCTGTGATCTGATGATGTCATCTGTCTCACAGGTACATCCAGGGGGCGTCATCCCCAAAGGACATGGTGATCATCGTGGATGTGTAAGTATGAAGAACCGACAGAATATAAGAGACCTATAGATGGTAGAATGTCCACAGCATTAGATAAGTGATGTCAGTAACGGGGCGGGGCTGTGACAACCTCTCAGACATGATATATACAGCTGGTTGTCAGTAGTAATAGATGAATAGCTGTACTGTAGTATAAGGTGTGCGGATCTCATGTCTGATCACATGTCATTATATCAGTGATGTCAGTAACAGGGGGCGGGGCTGTGACAACCTCTCACACATGATATATACAGCTGGTTGTCAGTAGTAATAGATGAATAGCTGTACTGTAGTATAAGGTGCGGATCTCATGTCTGATCACATGTCATTATATCAGTGATGTCAGTAACGGGGCGGGGCTGTGACAACCTCTCAGACATGATATATACAGCTGGGTGTCAGTAGTAATAGATGAATAGCTGTACTGTAGTATAAGGTGTGCGGATCTCATGTCTGATCACATGTCATTATATCAGTGATGTCAGTAACAGGGGGCGGGGCTGTGACAACCTCTCACACATGATATATACAGCTGGTTGTCAGTAGTAATAGATGAATAGCTGTACTGTAGTATAAGGTGTGCGGATCTCATGTCTGATCACATGTCATTATATTATATCAGTGATGTCAGTAACAGGGGGCGGGGCTGTGACAACCTCTCAGACATGATATATACAGCTGGATGTCAGTAGTAATAGATGAATAGCTGTACTGTAGTATAAGGTGTGCGGATCTCATGTCTGATCACATGTCATTATATCAGTGATATCAGTAACAGGGGGCGGGGCTGTGACAACCTCTCAGACATGATATATACAGCTGGTTGTCAGTAGTAATAGATGAATAGCTGTACTGTAGTATAAGGTGTGCGGATCTCATGTCTGATCACATGTCATTATATTATATCAGTGATGTCAGTAACAGGGGGCGGGGCTGTGACAACCTCTCAGACATGATATATACAGCTGGTTGTCAGTAGTAATAGATGAATAGCTGTACTGTAGTATAAGGTGTGCGGATCTCATGTCTGATCACATGTCATTATATTATATCAGTGATGTCAGTAACAAGGGGCGGGGCTGTGACAACCTCTCACACATGATATATACAGCTGGTTGTCAGTAGTAATAGATGAATAGCTGTACTGTAGTATAAGGTGTGCGGATCTCATGTCTGATCACATGTCATTATATCAGTGATGTCAGTAACAGGGGGCGGGGCTGTGACAACCTCTCAGACATGATATATACAGCTGGGTGTCAGTAGTAATAGATGAATAGCTGTACTGTAGTATAAGGTGTGCGGATCTCATGTCTGATCACATGTCATTATATCAGTGATGTCAGTAACAGGGGTCGGGGCTGTGACACCTTCTCTGAGTGGATTTGCCCTTGATTTGGGGTATTAGTTGTATTTTTGCTTCCTCTCCCTCTTGGTGTCATTTCCTTGCAGTGTGAGTGTCAGGCGTTAGCCCCGCCCCTTCCCCTCCCCCTCCGCTTTCTCACCTTCACTTATTTCTTTCTGAATCAATTTGTCAGTTCCGGTGATCGGTTCGATGTCACAACAGTCGGCAGTGAGCGCCAATAATGTGGAAACGTCATGTCAGGCCTCAGTGCTACATGATAAAGTGCGGCGGCTGAAATGTGATGAGGATTAGTTAAGAGCAGCTGAGGGGGGAAAAACCGCCGTCTCCGCCATTACAGTCTCCACAGACAATTATATTATATAATGGATTCATCTCATCATGTGTTCAGGAGGGGCCGATGGCACTTTATGCATTTGGCTCATGATTGGAATGCCAGAATTACAGTAAAGACTGATACATAGACTGACATCTGCCTCCTGTACCTTCAGAGCGCTGTGTGCAGTGTGTATACGGCTCTATAATCTATACCTGTGTGTTCCAGGAGCGGCAGCGTGAGCGGTCTGACTCTGAAGCTCATGAAGACGTCTGTCATGGAGATGTTGGACACCCTGTCTGATGATGACTATGTGACCGTGGCATCAGTAAGTGACCCCACATTCTCTGCAGGTCATCGCCCTCCCCTCCCCCGCTGTCTATGAGCTGCAGGAAGGACACATTGTATACATTACACTAATAATTTGCGTTGTCTGCAGTTCCATGAGAAGGCGGAGCCTGTGTCCTGCTTCCGACAACTAGTCCAGGCCAATGTCCGAAATAAAAAAGTGATCAAGGAAGCCGTGCAGGACATGGTGGCGCGAGGAACGACGGACTACAAGGCAGGATTTGAGTACGCCTTCAGCCAGCTGCAGAATGTGAGTGACACAAAGAGAAAATGTGCGGCCAAAAACAACCTCACCAGGAATCATTGATGTCACCTGCACTACATCACTGTCACCAGCAGGAGTCACTGTCACCAGCAGGAGTCACTGTCACCTGCACTACATCACTGTCACCAGCAGGAGTCACTGTCACCAGCAGGAGTCACTGTCACCAGCAGGAGTCACTGTCACCTGCACTACATCACTGTCACCTGCACTACATCACTGTCACCTGCACTACATCACTGTCACCAGCAGGAGTCACTGTCACCAGCAGGAGTCACTGTCACCTGCACTACATCACTGTCACCTGCACTACATCACTGTCACCAGCACGAGTCACTGTCACCAGCAGGAGTCACTGTCACCTGCACTACAGTCATGGCCAAAAGTTTTGAGAATGACACAAATATTGTATTTTCACATGATCTGCTGCCCTCTGGTTTTTCTGTGTGTTTGTCAGATGTTTTTATCACATACAGAAATAGAATTGCATTCATATTATGAGTAACAGAAGCTTATATTGACACTTAGAATGAGTTAATGCAGCAAGTCAATATTTGCAGTGTTGACCCTTCTTCTTCAGGACCTCTGCAATTCTCCCTGGCATGCTCTCAATCAACTTCTGGACCAAATCCTGACTGATAGCAGTCCATTCTTGCAGAATCAATGCTTTCATTTTGTCTGAATTTGTTGGTTTTTGTTTGTCCACCCGTCTCTTGATGATTGACCACAAGTTCTCAATGGGATTAAGATCTGGGGAGTTTCCAGGCCATGGACCCAAAATCTCTATGTTTTGTTCCCTGAGCCATTTAGTTATCACCTTTGCTTTATGGCAAGGTGCTCCATCATGCTGGAAAAGGCATTGTTGAGCGCCAAACTGCTCTTGGACGGTTGGGAGAAGTTGCTCTTGGAGGACATTCTGGTACCATTCTTTATTCATGGCAAGACTGTGAGAGAGCCGATTCCCTTGGCTGAGAAGCAACCCCACACATGAATGGTTTCAGGATGCTTTACAGTTGGCATGAGACAAGACTGGTGGTAGCGCTCACCTCTTCTTCTCCGAATAAGCTGTTTTCCAGATGTTCCAAACAATGGAAAAGGGGATTCATCAGAGAAAATGACTTTCCCCCAGTCCTCAGCAGTCCACTCCCTGTACCTTTTGCAGAATATCAGTCTGTCCCTGATGTTTTTTCTGGAGAGAAGTGGCTTCTTTGCTGCCCTCCTTGAGACCAGGCCTTGCTCCAAGAGTCTCCGCCTCACAGTGCGTGCAGATGCACTCACACCTGCCTGCTGCCATTCCTCAGCAAGCTCTGCACTGCTGGTAGCCCCATCCCGCAGCTGAAACACTTTTAAGAGACGGTCCTGCCGCTTGCTAGTCTTTCTTGGGCGCCCTGGAGCCTTTTTGGCACCAATGGAACCTCTCTCCTTGAAGTTCTTGATGATGTGATAGATTGTTGACTGAGGTGCAATCTTTCTAGCTGCAATACTCTTCCCAGTTAGGCCATTTTTGTGCAGTGCAATGATGACTGCACGTGTTTCTTTAGAGATAACCATGGTTAACAGAAGAGAAACAATGATGGCAAGCACCAGCCTCCTTTTAAAGTGTCCAGTGGTGTCATTCTTACTTAATCATGACAGATTGATCTCCAGCCCTGTCCTCATCAACACCCACACCTGTGTTAATGGAGCAATCACTGAAACGATGTTAGGTGGTCCTTTTAAGGCAGGGCTGCAATGATGTTGAAATGTGTTTTGGGGGATAAAGTTCATTTTCTAGGCAAATATTGACTTTGCAAGTAATTGCTGTTAAGCTGATCACTCTTTATAACATTCTGGAGTATATGCAAATTGCCATTAGAAAAACTGAAGCAGTAGACTTTGTAAAAATTAATATTTGTATCATTCTCAAAACTTTTGGCCATGACTGTACATCACTGTCACCAGCAGGAGTCACTGTCACCTGCACTACATCACTGTCACCTGCACTACATCACTGTCACCAGCAAGTGTCGCTGTCACTTGTAGTACATCGCTGTCACCAGCAGGTGTCGCTGTCACTTGTAGTACATCGCTGTCACCAGCAGGTGTCGCTGTCACTTGTAGTACATCGCTGTCACCAGCAGGTGTCGCTGTCACTTGTAGTACATCGCTGTCACCAGCAGGTGTCGCTGTCACTTGTAGTACATCGCTGTCACCAGCAGGTGTCGCTGTCACTTGTAGTACATCGCTGTCACCAGCAGGTGTCACACGCCTTTCTCTCTTTACTTCTCACAGACTAACGTCACTCGTGCAAATTGTAATAAGATGATAATGATGTTCACGGACGGCGGCGAGGATCGGGTGCAGGACGTGTTTGAGAAATACAATTGGCCAAACAAAACGGTAAGTTCCGCTCCTCTGTCATGTGACCGCCGCCTCTCCTTCGTCATGTGACCGCTGCCTCTCCTCCGTCATGTGACTGCTGCCTCTCCTCCGTCATGTGACCGCTGCCGCTCCTCCGTCATGTGACCGCTGCCGCTCCTCCGTCATGTGACCGCTGCCGCTCCTCCGTCATGTGACCGCTGCCGCTCCTCTGTCATGTGACCGCTGCCGCTCCTCCGTCATGTGACCGCTGCCTCTCCTCCGTCATGTGACCGCTGCCGCTCCTCTGTCATGTGACCGCTGCCGCTCCTCTGTCATGTGACCGCTGCCTCTCCTCCGCCATGTGACCGCTGCCGCTCCTCCGTCATGTGACCGCCGCCTCTCCTCCGTCATGTGACCGCCGCCTCTCCTCCGTCATGTGACCGTTGCCTCTCCTCTGTCATGTGACCGCCGCCTCTCCTCCGTCATGTGACCGCTGCCGCTCCTCCGTCATGTGACCGCTGCCGCTCCTCTGTCATGTGACCGCTGTGTGACCGCTGCCGCTCCTCCGTCATGTGACCGCTGTGTGACCGCTGCTGCTCCTCTGTCATGTGACCGCTGTGGGACCGCTGCTGTTCCTCTGTCATGTGACCGCTGTGTGACCGCCGCCGCTCCTCCATCATGTGACCGCCGCGCTGTAGTATATCCTAAGCGCACTTGTACTTTCTCTCCCCGCAGGTTCGCGTTTTCACGTTCTCAGTCGGGCAGCACAATTACGATGTCACCCCCCTGCAGTGGATGGCGTGCGCCAACAAGGGTGAGTGTGCCCGCCCACTCTGCGTAAAATTCAATATGGCGTCATGGCGTGTCTCATCGTCTTCATCTTTACAGGTTACTATTTTGAAATCCCGTCTATCGGAGCGATTCGCATAAACACGCAGGTACAGAGGGAACGTCCCGGGGGCGGGGCGAGGTATCGGGGTGTCGTACTCAGGTCTTTCTGCCGCCTCTATTTTGGGCTGACCCCTTTATTGTGATAACTGACTTTTGTTTCCTTCTTGTTTTTGGGGCGATTCAGGAATATCTTGATGTTCTCGGGCGTCCGATGGTTCTGGCCGGAAATGAAGCAAAGCAGGTTCAATGGACGAACGTTTACCAGGATGCGCTGGTGAGGAGTGCGGCGCCCCCTGCAGACTGCATAGAGAGGCGCCATTCTGTTTCATTGTACCCTCGCCCAAGCCCACTCGCCCATCTCTCACTGTCATTGTCCTCTGCAGGGTCTGGGTCTGGTGGTGACTGGAACTCTACCCGTATTCAACCTGACGTCTTCTGGGCCCGATGAGTCTGGGAACCCCAGCAAGGTGAGAAAACAGGAGAGGAGCCACCACTAGGGGGAGCTCACTACATACAGATTATACAGTCACCACTAGAAGGAGCTCACTACATACAGATTATACAGTCACCACTAGGAGGAGCTCACTACATACAGATTATACAGTCACCACTAGGGGGAGCTCACTACATACAGATTATACAGTCACCACTAGGAGGAGCTCACTACATACAGATTATACAGTCACCACTAGGAGGAGCTCACTACATACAGATAATACAGTCACCACTAGGGGGAGCTCACTACATACAGATTATACAGTCACCACTAGGGGGAGCTCACTACATACAGATTATACAGTCACCACTAGGGGGAGCTCACTACATACAGATTATACAGTCACCACTAGGAGGAGCTCACTACATACAGATTATACAGTCACCACTAGGAGGAGCTCACTACATACAGATAATACAGTCACCACTAGGGGGAGCTCACTACATACAGATTATACAGTCACCACTAGAAGGAGCTCACTACATACAGATTATACAGTCACCACTAGGAGGAGCTCACTACATACAGATTATACAGTCACCACTAGGAGGAGCTCACTACATACAGATTATACAGTCACCACTAGAAGGAGCTCACTACATACAGATTATACAGTCACCACTAGGAGGAGCTCACTACATACAGATTATACAGTCACCACTAGAGGGAGCTCACTACATACAGATTATACAGTCACCACTAGGGGGAGCTCACTACATACAGATTATACAGCCACCACTAGGAGGAGCTCACTACATACAGATTATACAGTCACCACTAGGAGGAGCTCACTACATACAGATTATACAGTCACCACTAGAAGGAGCTCACTACATACAGATTATACAGTCACCACTAGGAGGAGCTCACTACATACAGATTATACAGTCACCACTAGAGGGAGCTCACTACATACAGATTATACAGTCACCACTAGGGGGAGCTCACTACATACAGATTATACAGCCACCACTAGGGGGAGCTCACTACATACAGATTATACAGTCACCACTAGGAGGAGCTCACTACATACAGATTATACAGTCACCACTAGAGGGAGCTCACTACATACAGATTATACAGTCACCACTAGAGGGAGCTCACTACATACAGATTATACAGTCACCACTAGGAGGAGCTCACTACATACAGATAATACAGTCACCACTAGGGGGAGCTCACTACATACAGATTATACAGTCACCACTAGGGGGAGCTCACTACATACAGATTATACAGACACCACTAGGGTGAGCTCACTACATACAGATTATACAGTCACCACTAGAGGGAGCTCACTACATACAGATTATACAGTCACCACTAGAGGGAGCTCACTACATACAGTCACCACTAGGGGGAGCTCACTACATACACATTATACAGTCACCACTAGAGGGAGCTCACTACATACAGTCACCACTAGGGGGAGCTCACTACATACAGATTATACAGTCACCACTAGGGGGAGCTCACTACATACAGGTTATACATCCACCACTAGGAGGAGCTCACTACATACAGATTATACAGTCACCACTAGGAGGAGCTCACTACATACAGATTATACAGTCACCACTAGAGGGAGCTCACTACATACAGATTATACAGCCACCACTAGGAGGAGCTCCCTACATACAGATTATACATCCACCACTAGGAGGAGCTCACTACATACAGATTATACAGTCACCACTAGGAGGAGCTCACTACATACAGATTATACAGTCACCACTAGGGGGAGCTCACTACATACAGGTTATACATCCACCACTAGGAGGAGCTCCCTACATACAGATTATACAGTCACCACTAGGGGGAGCTCACTACATACAGATTATACAGTCACCACTAGGAGGAGCTCACTACATACAGATTATACAGTCACCACTAGGGGGAGCTCACTACATACAGGTTATACATCCACCACTAGGAGGAGCTCACTACATACAGATTATACAGTCACCACTAGAGGGAGCTCACTACATACAGATTATACAGTCACCACTAGGGGGAGCTCACTACATACAGATTATACAGTCACCACTAGGGGGAGCTCACTACATATAGATTATACAGTCACCACTAGGAGGAGCTCACTACATACAGATTATACAGTCACCACTAGAGGGAGCTCACTACATACAGATTATACAGTCACCACTAGGGGGAGCTCACTACATACAGGTTATACAGTCACCACTAGAGGGAGCTCACTACATACAGATTATACAGTCACCACTAGAGGAGCTCACTACATACAGATTATACAGTCACCACTAGGAGGAGCTCACTACATACAGATAATACAGTCACCACTAGAGGGAGCTCACTACATACAGATTATACAGTCACCACTAGGGGGAGCGCACTACATACAGATTATACAGTCACCACTAGGAGGAGCTCACTACATACAGATTATACAGTCACCACTAGAGGGAGCTCACTACATACAGATTATACAGTCACCACTAGGGGGAGCTCACTACATAGAGATTATATTATCGAGTATGATGTCATATGTCCATTAGGATGATGTAATCCATGTTATTGTCACCAAAAATAATGTCATCCAGAATTGTTATGATACTAAAAGTAATGTCACCTAGGATGATGTCACATGACATGAAGAGTGATGTCACTGGTTTGTAACACTTCCTGTCTTGCCCTCAGAGTCGGCAGAATCAGCTCATCCTCGGTGTTATGGGCATTGATGTCGCTCTGGACGATATCCAGAGATTGATGCCGCGATACAGTGTAAGTGAAGGGGAGGGGCATCTGTAGGGCTCCAGTGGGGTAGATGATAGCGGGTACATGATCTCATGGTGGGGTACAGTGGGGAAAAAAAAGTATTTAGTCAGCGACCAATTGTGCAAGTTCCCCCACTTATAAAGATGAGGCCGGCCTGTAATTGTCATCATAGGTAGACCTCAACTATGAGAGACAAAATGAGAAAACTAATCCAGAAAATCACATTGTCTGATTTTTTAAGAATTTATTTGCAAATTATGGTGGAAAATAAGTATTTGGTCACCTACAAACAAGCAAGATTTCTGTCTCTCCCAGCCCTGTAACTTCTCCTTTAAGAGGCTCCTCTGTCCTCCACTCATTACCTGTAGTAATGGCTCCTGTGTGACATTGTTATCAGTATAAAAGACTCCTGTCCACAACCTCAGTCACACTCCAAACTCCACTATGGTGAAGACCAAAGAGCTGTGGAAGGACCAGAAACAAAATGGTAGCCCTGCACCAGGCTGGGAAGACTGAATCTGCAATAGGCAAGCAGCTTGGTGTGAAGAAATCACCTGTGGGGCAATAATTAGAAAATGGAAGACATACAAGACCACTGATAATCTCCCTCCATCAGGGGCTCCACGCAAGATCTCACCTCGTGGGGTCAAAATGATCACAAGAACGGTGAGCAAAAATCCCAGAACCCCACGGGGGACCTAGTGACTGACCTGCAGAAAGCTGGGACTAACGTAACAAAGGCTACCGTCAGTAACACACTACGCCGCCAGGGACTCAGATCCTGCAGTGCCAGACGTGTCCCCCTGCTTAAGCCAGGACATATCCGGGCCCGTCTGAAGTTTGCTAGAGAGCATTTGGATGTTCCAGAAGAGTATTGGGAGAATGTCATATGGTCAGATGAAACCAAAGTAGAAGTGTTTGGTAGAAACACAACTCGTGGTGTTTGGAGGAGAGTGAATGCTGAGTTGTATCCAGAGAACACCAGACCTACTGTGAGGCATGGGGGGGGCAACATCATGTATGGGGCTGTTTCTCTGCAAAGGGACCAGGACGACTGATCCGTGTACATGAAAGAATGAATGGGGCCATGTATGGGGAGATTGTGAGTGCAAACCTCCTTCCATCAGCAAGGGCATTGAAGATGAAACGTGGCTGGGTCTTTCAGCATGACAATGATCCCAAGCACACCGCCAGGACAACGAAGGAGCGGCTTCATAAGAAGCATTTCAAGATCCTGGAGTGGCCTAGCCAGTCTCCAGATCTCAGCCCCATAGAAAACCTTTGGAGGGAGTTGAAAGTCCGTGTTGTCCAGCGACAGCCCCAAAACATCCCTGCTCTAGAGGAGATCTGCATGGAGGAATGGGCCGACATACCAGCAACAGTGTGTGCCAACCTTGTGAAGACTTACAGGAAACGTTTCAC
Source organism: Leptodactylus fallax (assembly GCA_947044405.1). Taxonomy (NCBI): domain Eukaryota; kingdom Metazoa; phylum Chordata; class Amphibia; order Anura; family Leptodactylidae; genus Leptodactylus; species Leptodactylus fallax. The sequence goes on along the minus strand of CAMRHE010000988.1, from coordinate 95,257 downwards.
CTCTGTCATTGCCAACAAAGGAGATAGAACAAAGGATTGAGAGGAACTTTTGTTATTGAACAAATCCTTATTTTCCACCATAATTTGCAAATAAATTCTTTAAAAATCAGACAATGTGATTTTCTGGATTAGTTTTCTCATTTTGTCTCTCATAGTTGAGGTCTACCTATGATGACAATTACAGGCCGGCCTCATCTTTATAAGTGGGAGAACTTGCACAATTGGTGGCTGACTAAATACTTTTTTTCCCCACTGTA
>CAMRHE010000988.1:0-87500 GCA_947044405.1 Leptodactylus fallax | reverse complement strand
TCATCTTCTGTCTCTTTTCTTTCACTTCTATCCTCTACTCTTGCTTGTTTATTTCTTTTTCTAATTTCCTCCTGTGTCCTCCTTCTTTCACCTTTTCTTCCTTCATCCTCTTTTCTTTTCTTCCAGTTTCATCATCCTCTTCCTTCATCTTTCCTGCTTTTTCTTTTTCTTCCTCTGCACTCCTCTCTTCCACTTTCTTCCTCTCTCTCTGCATTCTCTCCATCTCTGGTTTGCTGCTTACATTTGATGGTGTTTTCTTGATAGATTTCTTTTCTTTTTCCTTTCCTCTTTCTTCTTCTTCTTCACCTCTTGCTGCTCTTCCTCATTCTTCTCCTCTTCCTTCCTCTCTTTGTTCTCTCTCTCCTTCTTTCTCTTCCTCCTCTCTCTTCTTTTTCTTCTTCTCCTTCTTTCCTTCCTTCCTTCCTTCCTCTTTCTTTGCTCTTTGTCTTCTTCCTCTTCCTTCCTTCCTCTTCTTTCCTTCTTTCCTTCCTTCCTTCCTTCCTTCCTTTCTCTTCCTTTCTTCTTTTCTTTGTTCTTTCTCTCCTTCGTTCCTTCCTCTTTCTCTGCTCTTTTTCTTCTTCCCCTTCCTTCCTTCCTTCCTTCCTTCCTTCCTTCCTTCCTTCCTTCTTTTCTCTTTGTTCTTTCTCTCCTTCATTCCTTCCTCTTTCTCTGCTCTTTTTCTTCTTCTTCTTCTTCTTCTCCTCTTCCTTCCTTCCTTCCTTCCTTCCTTCCTCTTCCTTCCTTCCTTCCTTCCTTCCTTCCTTCCTTCCTTCCTTCCTTTCTTCTTTTCTCTTTGTTCTTTCTCTCCTTCCTTCCTTCCTCTTTCTCTGCTCTTTTTCTTCTTCCTCTTGCTTCCTTCCTCTTCCTCTTGCAACCTTCCTCTTCCTTCTTTCTTTCCTTCCTTTCTTCTTTTCTCTTTGTTCTTTCTCTCCTTCGTTCCTTCCTCTTTCTCTGCTCTTTCTTCTTCCCCTTCCTTCCTTCCTCATTCTCTCTCCTTCGTTCCTTCCTCTTTCTCTGCTCTTTCTTCTTCCCCTTCCGACCTTCCTTCCTTCCTTCTTTCCTTCCTCTTTCTCTGCTCTTTTTCTTCTTCCTCTTCCTTCCTTCCTCGCTTCCTTCCTTCTTTTCTCTTTGTTCTTTCTCTCCTTTGTTCCTTCCTCTTTCTCTGCTCTTTCTTCTTCCCCTTCCTTCCTTCCTTCTTCTTCCTTCTTTCCTTCCTTCCTTCCTCGTTCTCTCTCCTTCGTTCCTTCCTCTTTCTCTGCTCTTTCTTCTTCCCCTTCCGACCTTCCTTCTTTGCTTCCTCTTTCTCTGCTCTTTTTCTTCTTCCTCTTCCTTCCTTCCTCTTCCTTCCTTCCTCTTCCTTCCTTCCTCTTCCTTCCTTCCTCTTCCTTCCTTCCTTCCTTCCTTCCTCTTCCTTCCTTCCTTCCTTCCTTCCTTCTTTCCTTCCTCTTTCTCTGCTCTTTTTCTTCTTCCTCTTCCTTCCTTCCTCTTCCTTCTTTCTTTCCTTCCTTCCTTCTTTTCTCTTTGTTCTTTCTCTCCTTCCTTCCTTCCTCTGCTCTTTTTCTTCATCCTCTTCCTTCCTTCCTTCCTTCCTTCCTCTTCCTTCCTTCCTCTTCTTTCCTTCCTTCTTCTTCCTTCCTTCCTCTTTCTCTGCTCTTTTTCTTCTTCCCCTTCCTTCCTTCCTCTCCTTCTTTCCTTCCTTCCTTCCTTCCTTCCTCTTTCTCTGCTCTTTTTCTTCTTCCTCTTCCTTCCTTCCTCTTCCTTCTTTCTTTCCTTTTTTCTTTTCTCTTTGTTCTTTCTCTCCTTCGTTCCTTCCTCTTTCTCTGCTCTTTTTCTTCTTCCTCTTCCTTCCTTCCTTCCTTCCTTCCTTCCTCTTTCTCTGCTATTTTTCTTCTTCCTCTTCCTTCCTTCCTTTCTCTTCCTTTCTTCTTTTCTCTTTGTTCTTTCTCTCCTTCGTTCCTTCCTCTTTCTCTGCTCTTTCTTCTTCCCCTTCCTTCCTTCCTCTTCCTTCTTTCTTTCCTTCCTTCCTTCCTTCCTCGTTCTCTCTCCTTCGTTCCTTCCTCTTTCTCTGCTCTTTCTTCTTCCCCTTCCTTCCTTCCTCTTCCTTCTTTCTTTCCTTCCTTCCTTCCTTCCTCGTTCTCTCTCCTTCTTTCCTTCCTCTTTCTCTGCTCTTTTTCTTCTTCCTCTTCCTTCCTTCCTCTTCCTTCCTTCCTTCCTTCCTCGCTTCCTTCCTTCCTTCCTTCCTTCTTTTCTCTTTGTTCTTTCTCTCCTTCGTTCCTTCCTCTTTCTCTGCTCTTTCTTCTTCCCCTTCCCTCCTTCCTTCCTTCCTCTTCCTTCTTTCCTTCCTTCCTTCCTTCCTTCCTCGTTCTCTCTCCTTCGTTCCTTCCTCTTTCTCTGCTCTTTCTTCTTCCCCTTCCGACCTTCCTTCCTTCCTTTTTTCCTTCCTCTTTCTCTGCTCTTTTTCTTCTTCCTCTTCCTTCCTTCCTCTTCCTTCCTTCCTTCCTTCTTTTCTCTTTGTTCTTTCTCTCCTTCGTTCCTTCCTCTTTCTCTGCTCTTTCTTCTTCCCCTTCCGACCTTCCTTCCTTCCTTCTTTCCTTCCTTCTTTCCTTCCTCTTTCTCTGCTCTTTTTCTTCTTCCTCTTCCTTCCTTCCTCTTCCTTCCTTCCTCTTCCTTCCTTCCTCTTCCTTCCTTCCTCTTCCTTCCTTCCTTCCTTCCTTCCTTCCTCTCCCTTCCTTCCTTCTTTTCTCTTTGTTCTTTCTCTCCTTCGTTCCTTCCTCTTTCTCTGCTCTTTTTCTTCTTCCTCTTCCTTCCTTCCTCTTCCTTCCTCTTCCTTCCTTCCTTCCTTCCTTCCTTCCTTCTTTTCTCTTTGTTATTTCTCTCCTTCGTTCCTTCCTCTTTCTCTGCTCTTTTTCTTCTTCCTCTTCCTCCTCTTCCTTTTTCTGGGTTCTCTCCATTTCTGGTTTGCTGCTTCCGTCTCATGGTGTTTTCTTGCGCGGTTTCTTTTCTGTTTTGGTTTCAGTAATTTTATGAGATACAATATTTTTATTCAATGGGCTCTTGAATAAAATATTGTTTGTAATGCCTCCTCCTTTCCACCCGTTCCTCCTTCTTTTTCTTTTGTGTTCTTTTTCTTTGTGTTGTTTTTCTGCCTCTGGTGGATTTTCACAGATCCAAACAAGAAAACTAAGGGCAAGTATATTCCAGCAATAGATCTTCCTGCCCCCCCCACAACCCACCACCCACCCACCCACCCGCCTGCCTGCCCGTCACCCTGCCCGTAATGCCTACTACCACCTCACAGAACCTGTCACTCGTCCTCCTGTCTGTACCCTCCTGTCACTTACCCTGAACCCCCCTGTGTCATCTCCTCCACCACATGGGATGCAGCGGGACCCTCGTCCATCTCCCCCCCCGCCCCCTCCATCCGTCCTCCTTATATTACTGCCTTCTCTGATCCCCTCAGTGATGATGAGCCTCATGTGACGCCGGCAGCAGCTATATATATAATATATATATATGTAATATATATATATATATATATATACAGAGAATGCGTGTGCACATGACGGCAGCTGGTTCTAGGCCCAATGTTGCTATGGTGATTAAGGGGTTAAAACAGGCAAGTAATGGTCAATCCCTTTTGCTCCTCTCTCTCTCTCTCCAGACGTCTCTGACCCTTTTCTTTTCTTGTTACCCCATTGCCCTCTTGTCTGTCGCCCTCCTGTCTCCTTGTTACTCCCCCCCCAGCTCCTTTAGTCGTTCTGCCCCCCCCATCACCCCCCCCCATGTCTCCGTCCCCCTCCCCCTCATCTGCCTTGCTGCCCCTCCTTGTATGGCCACTTGTGATGAAGTTGTGGCCTTCATCTAGTTCTCATGAATGGGTATTAGTTTTGGTAACACCCGTCTACACCCGCCTCCCCTTCCTCTCACTCCTTCCACCTTCTTTATTTCAGCACAAGCTGGGAGGGGGCCGTGCTGAGCGATGTATAGACTGAACCAGGGATGATTGGATTTTGGGGGCTGGGGGTCTTCATTCCGGCACTTTGCAGACAGCAGGTTGGAGAGCTGGAGCTTGTCCTGACCAGCACGGCCCCCCGGCAGCTTCTGCCGATCCCCGGTGATCCTGTATTGGCAATGCTGATGAAACAATGGTAGTGTTCTTACTCCGCCCCCCTCATCGCTTGCCCTCCCCCCTCTATTAGAAGGTGACAGTCCAATCAGTTGCGTGTCTCCCGGCCACCCCACAGCTGCGCACCCCAGTGCATTGTGGGTGGTGAATTTCTGGCACTTTTGTATCAAAAACAAATAAAACAACAAAATACTCGCAAAAATGTATCAAATATGAACTCCTTGTATCCAATCTGGACCAGTTCCCATGGGCAGGACCTACCAGTGATGCCCCCGACTATGAGAAGGATGTTTTGTGCCGCCCCAGTCCCCCACAATGCACTGTGCCTCCTGTCTGGGTGGCCGTATGCTTGGACTGACTTGCTGGGTATCTCAGTGTGGCTTGTAGGTGCCCCCTGAATGGTCCAGCCGAACTTAGTACCCAAGCACCATGCATGTCTAATGGGCACTGACTAAGATCCAAGGGAACCGGCCACCTAGCAGCCTAGTCACAAGTCACCCCTGTATATACACCCCCGAGTACACAGAGAATATACAGCACACTGCCGACAGCCAAGCAACACAGTCTGGAGGTAAGTAGTCATCAGTCCGAAAGAGGAGCCCAAACAGCGACGCTACAACAACCAGTCACAAAAAGTAAATGAACCCTCAGCAAAGTCACTGTATACAGAGCCTGTTACTCCATCAGCAGAATAGTGAGCGCAGCTCTAGAGTATAATACAGGATAAGTAATGTAATGTATGTACACAGTGACTGTACCAGCAGAATAGTGAGCGCAGCTCTGGAGTATAATACAGGATGTAACTCAGGATCAGTACAGGATAAGTAATGTAATGTATGTACACAGTGACTGTACCAGCAGAATAGTGAGTGCAGCTCTGGAGTATAATACAGGATGTAACTCAGGATCAGTACAGGATAAGTAATGTAATGTATGTACACAGTGACTGTACCAGCAGAATAGTGAGCGCAGCTCTGGAGTATAATACAGGATAAGTAATGTAATGTATGTACACAGTGACTGCACCAGCAGAATAGTGAGTGCAGCTCTGGAGTATAATACAGGATAAGTAATGTAATGTATGTACACAGTGACTGCACCAGCAGAATAGTGAGTGCAGCTCTGGAGTATAATACAGGATAAGTAATGTAATGTATGTACACAGTGACTGCAACAGCAGAATAGTGAGTGCAGCTCTGGAGTATAATACAGGATGTAACTCAGGATCAGTACAGGATAAGTAATGTAATGTATGTACACAGTGACTGTACTAGCAGAATAGTGAGCGCAGCTCTGGAGTATAATACAGGATGTAACTCAGGATCAGTACAGGATAAGTAACGTAATGTATGTACACAGTGACTGTACCAGCAGAATAGTGAGCGCAGCTCTAGAGTATAATACAGGATAAGTAATGTAATGTATGTACACAGTGACTGTACCAGCAGAATAGTGAGTGCAGCTCTGGAGTATAATACAGGATGTAACTCAGGATCAGTGCAGGATAAGTAATGTAATGTATGTACACAGTGACTGTACCAGCAGAATAGTGAGTGCTGCTCTGGAGTATAATACAGGATAAGTAATGTAATGTATGTACACAGTGACTGTACCAGCAGAATAGTGAGCGCAGCTCTGGAGTATAATACAGGATAAGTAACGTAATGTATGTACACAGTGACTGTACCAGCAGAATAGTGAGCGCAGCTCTAGAGTATAATACAGGATAAGTAATGTAATGTATGTACACAGTGACTGTACCAGCAGAATAGTGAGTGCAGCTCTGGAGTATAATACAGGATGTAACTCAGGATCAGTACAGGATAAGTAATGTAATGTATGTACACAGTGACTGTACCAGCAGAATAGTGAGTGCTGCTCTGGAGTATAATACAGGATAAGTAATGTAATGTATGTACACAGTGACTGTACCAGCAGAATAGTGAGCGCAGCTCTGGAGTATAATACAGGATGTAACTCAGGATCAGTACAGGATAAGTAATGTAATGTATGTACACAGTGACTGCACCAGCAGAATAGTGAGCGCAGCTCTGGAGTATAATACAGGATGTAACTCAGGATCAGTACAGGATAAGTAATGTAATGTATGTACACAGTGACTGTACCAGCAGAATAGTGAGTGCAGCTCTGGAGTATAATACAGGATAAGTAATGTAATGTATGTACACAGTGACTGTACCAGCAGAATAGTGAGCGCAGCTCTGGAGTATAATACAGGATAAGTAATGTAATGTATGTACACAGTGACTGTACCAGCAGAATAGTGAGCGGAGCTCTGAAGTATAATACAGGATAAGTAATGTAATGTATGTACACAGTGACTGCACCAGCAGAATAGTGAGCGGAGCTCTGAAGTATAATACAGGATGTAACTCAGGATCAGTACAGGATAAGTAATGTAATGTATGTACACAGTGACTGCACCAGCAGAATAGTGAGTGCAGCTCTGGAGTATAATACAGGATAAGTAATGTAATGTATGTACACAGTGACTGTACCAGCAGAATAGTGAGTGCAGCTCTGGAGTATAATACAGGATAAGTAATGTAATGTATGTACACAGTGACTGTACCAGCAGAATAGTGAGCGCAGCTCTGGAGTATAATACAGGATGTAACTCAGGATCAGTACAGGATAAGTAATGTAATATATGTACACAGTGACTGCACCAGCAGAATAGTGAGCGCAGCTCTGGAGTATAATACAGGATAAGTAATGTAATGTATGTACACAGTAACTGTACCAGCAGAATAGTGAGTGCAGCTCTGGAGTATAATACAGGATAAGTAATGTAATGTATGTACACAGTGACTGCACCAGCAGAATAGTGAGCGCAGCTCTGGAGTATAATACAGGATGTAACTCAGGATCAGTACAGGATAAGTAATGTAATGTATGTACACAGTAACTGTACCAGCAGAATAGTGAGTGCAGCTCTGGAGTATAATACAGGATAAGTAATGTAATGTATGTACACAGTGACTGCACCAGCAGAATAGTGAGCGCAGCTCTGGAGTATAATACAGGATAAGTAATGTAATGTATGTACACAGTGACTGTACCAGCAGAATAGTGAGCGCAGCTCTGGAGTATAATACAGGATAAGTAATGTAATGTATGTACACAGTGACTGCACCAGCAGAATAGTGAGTGCAGCTCTGGAGTATAATACAGGATAAGTAATGTAATGTATGTACACAGTGACTGCACCAGCAGAATAGTGAGCGCAGCTCTGGAGTATAATACAGGATAAGTAATGTAATGTATGTACACAGTGACTGTACCAGCAGAATAGTGAGCGCAGCTCTGGAGTATAATACAGGATGTAACTCAGGATCAGTACAGGATAAGTAATGTATGTACACAGTGACTGCACCAGCAGAATAGTGAGCGGAGCTCTGAAGTATAATACAGGATGTAACTCAGGATCAGTACAGGATAAGTAATGTAATGTATGTACACAGTGACTGCACCAGCAGAATAGTGAGGGCAGCTCTGGAGTATAATACAGGATGTAACTCAGGATCAGTACAGGATAAGTAATGTAATGTATGTACACAGCGACTGTACCAGCAGAATAGTGAGCGCAGCTCTGGAGTATATTACAGGATAAGTAATGTAATTTATGTACACAGTGACTGCACCAGCAGAATAGTGAGCGCAGCTCTGGAGTATAATACAGGATGTAACTCAGGATCAGTACAGGATAAGTAATGTAATGTATGTACACAGTGACTGCACCAGCAGAATAGTGAGCGCAGCTCTGGAGTATAATACAGGATAAGTAATGTAATGTATGTACACAGTGACTGTACCAGCAGAATAGTGAGCGCAGCTCTGGAGTATAATACAGGATAAGTAATGTAATGTATGTACACAGTGACTGCACCAGCAGAATAGTGAGCGCAGCTCTGGGGTATAATACAGGATGTAACTCAGGATCAGTACAGGATAAGTAATGTAATGTATGTACACAGTGACTGCACCAGCAGAATAGTGAGCGCAGCTCTGGAGTATAATACAGGATGTAACTCAGGATCAGTACAGGATAAGTAATGTAATTTATGTATACAGTGACTTCACTTCCAATGTAGATTCATTCTATATGTAACCTGAGGCTCATAGACAGAATCTTCACATCTCTATTTTCTCAGTAGAACTCTAGGGGGTGCTATACTCTACTCTACTCTACTCTATTTAGAGAGGTCACCCACACATTAGTGAATATAAGTTATGTCGCTGTGGTGTCCTGAGGGTGTCCTATACGAGGCTGCATTTCTTCTCTGCACTCTATTAGAGCAGTCCCAGCCCCCAGAAGATGATGAGATCACAGGGGAGGCAGAACATGCAGCTGCTCACGGGCTCTTGGAAAGAGGGGCCGAGCCCTTCTCCTCTTTGTACTGACCTTGTCCATGGGCTGAGGCTTGCTCCACCCTGGAAATCAGGCTACTTTACTAACAGAAAAGATTGGGCCAAACCCTACTGAGGTCATTAGAAGAAACGCGGGTCAGCTGGAGACGTCTCCGGTGCTGACACTATAATTTGACCCAGGACTTTGTCAACCCCATAGAATCAGGACCAGCGGCCAGGGCTACAAATACCAGTCACACTGTGCACCAGAGTATTAGCAGTGATGGCCTCAGGTTAGGCAGAATTTCCTTGACCAGTCTGTAGTTCCACTACAGGACACCAGGTGGCGCTATCCAAGGCTCAGCGCTATTACTGCTTATTAAGGGGTTGCTGCCACTTTCCCAGCATATAGGGTTGCAGGCCTAGTAATACACGGGTCCTGGTGCCAAAGGGGGCCCCAAAGCACAAAGGGCCCTGTTACAGCTTTAAGTGACGCCTCTACCCACATATAAGTTTGCATTCCAGGTTTAGTGATTCTTCAAATACAAGGGGCTCTGCTTCAGAGATACAGAGTCTTACTCCATCCCCACACACCATCATCCCAGCTGCAGCACTCTGGGACTCTCCAGCTGTTGCACCACAAGTCCCAGCATGCTTTGCCAGACTAAGCCGGAGAGCCCCAGGTTGCTAGCCTGTGTTACTGATGGGCGAGCCTTCCTCCTTCTCTCCACTTCATTGACCTCCATTGTTTCAGCTGAAGGTTGTGGCCGGATCCCGCTCCTCCCATACATCCATGCAGAGCCGATCCTGGTGCCCCACACAGTCAGGGTCCCCCACGTACCGCCATGCTAGGAGCAGCCCCGCACAGGGTGTGACCCCCCGCTCGCCTCTCACTTGCTGGATAATTCTTTTTATCTGTTACAGATTTTGAGTCTCTGATGCCGAACACCTTTGAGTCTGAAGGTCGAGTGTTCTTGGCTCCAAGGTAACATAACCATCATGGTGACTCTTGCCGGGCCCTCAGTGTCTTTCCTTTATGTCCCTCTTTCTCTGTCTCCTTCGTCTCTTGGTCAGTGTAGATGAAGGCCCTCAGAGCTCCTCCCCGGACTCCTTAGAAGCTGAGAGGGTCCTGCTCCTTATCTCAGCCAATGACTTATTGTCGTGTGTCCTTCAGGCTGTCAGGGGTGCGGCTAGCTTTATTTAACCCCCCATTGGGCTAGAACCTTTCTTTTGGGTGCACAATTATTCAGCCATGACCAAGATGCCTTCCTGCTCTGTCTTCTGTGTCTTGACTTCTCCTGCCTGATGATGTTCTCGTCTCCTCGGTTGCTCGCAGGCAGTACTGCCAGGACCTAGAGCAGTCTGAAAACAACACCGAGTTCTTGCTGAATTTCATTTCACTCATGGAGAAAGTGACTCCGGACTCCAAGCAGTGTGAGTAAAGAAGAGGGAGGCTGCGAGGATGGTGGTGGTGGAGGCTTAGGTGGTGACTAATGGTGGAGGCTTAGGTAGTGCCTAATGGTGGAGGCTTAGGTGGTGCCTAGTGGTGGAGGCTTAGGTGGTGCCTAATGGTGGAGGCTTAGGTGGTGCCTAGTGGTGGAGGCTGATGTAGTGGATGATGATGGTGGAGGCTGATGTAGTGGATGATGATGGTGGAGGCTGATGTAGTGGATGATGATGGTGGAGGCTCATGTAGTGGATGATGATGGTGGAGGCTTAGGTGGTGCCTAATGGTGGAGGCTTAGGTGGTGACTAATGGTGGAGGCTTAGGTGGTGCCTAATGGTGGAGGCTTAGGTGGTGCCTAGTGGTGGAGGCTGATGTAGTGGATGATGATGGTGGAGGCTTAGGTGGTGCCTAGTGGTGGAGGCTGATGTAGTGGATGATGATGGTGGAGGCTCATGTAGTGGATGATGATGGTGGAGGCTTAGGTGGTGCCTAGTGGAGGAGGCTGATGTAGTGGATGATGATGGTGGAGGCTGATGTAGTGGATGATGATGGTGGAGGCTCATGTAGTGAATGATGATGGTGGAGGCTTAGGTGGTGCCTAATGGTGGAGGCTTAGGTGGTGCCTAATGGTGGAGGCTTAGGTGGTGACTAATGGTGGAGGCTTAGGTGGTGCCTAATGGTGGAGGCTTAGGTGGTGACTAATGGTGGAGGCTTAGGTGGTGCCTAGTGGTGGAGGCTGATGTAGTGGATGATGATGGTGGAGGCTGATGTAGTGGATGATGATGGTGGAGGCTCATGTAGTGGATGATGATGGTGGAGGCTTAGGTGGTGCCTAATGGTGGAGGCTTAGGTGGTGACTAATGGTGGAGTCTTAGGTGGTGCCTAATGGTGGAGGCTTAGGTGGTGACTAATGGTGGAGGCTTAGGTGGTGCCTAATGGTGGAGGCTTAGGTGGTGCCTAATGGTGGAGGCTTAGGTGGTGCCTAGTGGTGGAGGCTGATGTAGTGGATGATGATGGTGGAGGCTTAGGTGGTGCCTAGTGGTGGAGGCTGATGTAGTGGATGATGATGGTGGAGGCTGATGTAGTGGATGATGATGGTGGAGGCTTAGGTGGTGCCTAGTGGTGGAGGCTGATGTAGTGGATGATGATGGTGGAGGCTGATGTAGTGGATGATGATGGTGGAGGCTCATGTAGTGGATGATGATGGTGGAGGCTCATGTAGTGGATGATGATGGTGGAGGCTTAGGTGGTGCCTAATGGTGGAGGCTTAGGTGGTGACTAATGGTGGAGGCTTAGGTGGTGCCTAATGGTGGAGGCTTAGGTGGTGACTAATGGTGGAGGCTTAGGTGGTGCCTAATGGTGGAGGCTTAGGTGGTGCCTAGTGGTGGAGGCTGATGTAGTGGATGATGATGGTGGAGGCTTAGGTGGTGCCTAGTGGTGGAGGCTGATGTAGTGGATGATGATGGTGGAGGCTCATGTAGTGGATGATGATGGTGGAGGCTTAGGTGGTGCCTAGTGGAGGAGGCTGATGTAGTGGATGATGATGGTGGAGGCTGATGTAGTGGATGATGATGGTGGAGGCTCATGTAGTGGATGATGATGGTGGAGGCTCATGTAGTGGATGATGATGGTGGAGGCTTAGGTGGTGCCTAATGGTGGAGGCTTAGGTGGTGACTAATGGTGGAGGCTTAGGTGGTGCCTAATGGTGGAGGCTTAGGTGGTGCCTAATGGTGGAGGCTTAGGTGGTGCCTAGTGGTGGAGGCTTAGGTGGTGCCTAGTGGTGGAGGCTGATGTAGTGGATGATGATGGTGGAGGCTTAGGTGGTGCCTAGTGGTGGAGGCTGATGTAGTGGATGATGATGGTGGAGGCTGATGTAGTGGATGATGATGGTGGAGGCTTAGGTGGTGCCTAGTGGTGGAGGCTGATGTAGTGGATGATGATGGTGGAGGCTGATGTAGTGGATGATGATGGTGGAGGCTCATGTAGTGGATGATGATGGTGGAGGCTCATGTAGTGGATGATGATGGTGGAGGCTTAGGTGGTGCCTAATGGTGGAGGCTTAGGTGGTGCCTAATGGTGGAGGCTGATGTAGTGGATGATGATGACGTCGTCTGATGTGTGGTTGGGGATGACACTCTTGTCCTCTGCTGCAGGTGACAGCATCCTCCTGCATAACCTGATCTTGGACACAGGAATCACACGGGATCTGGCCGAACGTGTCTGGAAGGATAAGGACCTTCTCACGTAAGAACACTCAATGTGGCTCCTTCATAGGGACAGATTCCCCTGGACAGGGCAAACCTCATCTGGAGAACTAATAAATGGGCACCTGATATGGCATAAAAATATGTGACCCCCCTGACATATCAAGGGTTACCCACTGGCCACGGTCTACATGTGCTGTTACCTGGTGACTGTCACAGTGCAGGTGAACCCCCGCACCTTCAGAACCTTCATCTGCTCCTCATTTACCTCTTCCTCCTCCTCCTCCCAGGTACGGGCTCCTCGCTGTGTTTGCTGCTACAGATGGAGGCATAACCCGAGTGTTCCCCAACAAGTGAGTGACTCCAACGAGGAGATTTCTGGAAGTGTCACAATCTCAAAACCTGTAGACTTCAAGACAAAACTCATTCTTGGAGTTCTGTAGCACACGGAGACTTTGAGAGCAGGGATGTGATCTGCCCCCGGGGTCACAAGGACTGCACTATCTCCTCTCACATCTTGTCTGTTCTATTCCCCTTCTTCGCTCTGTATCTCATGTCTTCTCTAAATCTCCAGAGCCGCAGATGACTGGATGGAGGACATGGAACCTCATAACTCCACGTTTTACAGGAGAAGCCTTGACAACAAGGGCTATATATTCCGAGCACCTTATAGAGAATGTAAGTGATGGCTGTTAATGTAGTAGAAGAAAACAGGAGGAAAGGATGAGCGTGAGGCATAGAGGAGGTGAGGCATAGAGGAGGTGAGGCATAGAGGAGGTGAGGCATAGAGGAGGTGAGCGTGAGGCATAGAGGAGGTGAGGCATAGAGGAGGGGAGTGTGAGGCATAGAGGAGGTGAGCGTGAGGCATAGAGGAGGTGAGCGTGAGGCATAGAGGAGGTGAGCGTGAGGCATAGAGGAGGGGAGTGTGAGGCATAGAGGAGGTGAGGCATAGAGGAGGGGAGTGTGAGGCATAGAGGAGGTGAGGCATAGAGGAGGTGAGCGTGAGGCATAGAGGAGGGGAGCGTGAGGCATAGAGGAGGTGAGGCATAGAGGAGGGGAGCGTGAGGCATAGAGGAGGGGGAGCGTGAGGCATAGAGGAGGTGAGGCATAGAGGAGGGGAGCGTGAGGCATAGAGGTGAGTGTGAGGCATAGAGGAGGGGAGCGTGAGGCATAGAGGAGGGGAGTGTGAGGCATAGAGGTGAGTGTGAGGCATAGAGGAGGGGAGCGTGAGGCATAGAGGAGGTAATGGGAGCTGAGTGTGAAGTGGAGGTGGTGAGGATGAATGTAAGGATGAGGGTGAGCAATATGGCAAGTGAGGACTTTGAGGAACGCAGGAGACCAAGCGGTGGGAACATGTAAGGATGGTTGATGGGTCTGAGACCTAATGGGTTGTTGTCTCTCGTCAGCTGGTTACCGCCCATCCGATCTGGAGAATAACACGGGGATTCTGGTGAGCACGGCCGTGGACCTGGAGATTGATGGCAGGAAACTTAAACCTGCAGGTGACTTGAGTGTCTGTGGGGACGATCTATGTAACCTGTCTGAGATCAGACCATACAGTTTATGATCTGGGTCACCCTTTAGATTTCTCCTCCTCCCATGTTCTGACCCCTCATGAGATTCCCTTCTTTATTCTTTCTTCATTATTTTCCTCCAGTTGTCGGAGTAAAGTTGGATCTTGAGGCTTGGGTGGAAAAGTTCAAAGTTCTGGCCAGCAACCATTCGGAATCGAACTCTCAAGGCCCACGCAAGGTGAGCGCCCTCCATCCTACCAGATACCTTGTCCTCCCGCCAGACATTGTCCTCAGGGGCTTGTAGGTGTAAAAACTGAAGAGTCTTCTCTTCTCCTCAGCAGTGTAGTCCGTCCAGCAGCTGCGAGATGGACTGCGACATCAATAGTGAGGTAAGTGACCTCTGCCCAATCATCTGTCCCACCGAGACCCCGTCACCTTTACATCAGCGCACCCTGCACCCCAGTATTTATCTGGATGGCACCGAGCACACCTCAACCTGCGCAGCGCACCTCTCTGTGTAGACTGTCCTCGTGTTCTGTAAATGACCTGATGTCTCTTCTCTGCAGGATTTACTCTGTGTCCTCATTGATGATGGTGGATTCCTTGTCATGTCCAACCAGCAGGACCACTGGTCTCAGGTAATGTAGTGAGCGCAGCTCTGGAGGATCAGTACAGGATAAGTAATGTAATGTATGTACACAGTGACTGCACCAGCAGAATAGTGAGCGCAGCTCTGGAGTATAATACAGGATGTAACTCAGGATCAGTACAGGATAAGTAATGTAATGTATGTACACAGTGACTACTCCAGCAGAATAGTGAGCGCAGCTCTGGAGTATAATACAGGATAAGTAATGTAATGTATGTACACAGTGACTGTACCAGCAGAATAGTGAGCGCAGCTCTGGAGTATAATACAGGATAAGTAATGTAATGTATGTACACAGTGACTGTACCTGCAGAATAGTGAGCGCAGCTCTGGAGTATAATACAGGATGTAACTCAGGATCAGTACAGGATAAGTAATGTAATGTATGTACACAGTGACTGTACCAGCAGAATAGTGAGCACAGCTCTGGAGTATAATACAGGATAAGTAATGTAATGTATGTACACAGTGACTGCACCAGCAGAATAGTGAGCGCAGCTCTGGAGTATAATACAGGATAAGTAATGTAATGTATGTACACAGTGACTGTACCAGCAGAATAGTGAGCGCAGCTCTGGAGTATAATACAGGATAAGTAATGTAATGTATGTACACAGTGACTGCACCAGCAGAATAGTGAGCGCAGCTCTGGAGCACAGGTGACCTATGGATCAGATTGTTTCCCTACTCCTGATTGGTGCGGTGTTGGGTCGCACTGTCGCCATATTTCGGGGTTTTTGCCATGGAGTATTTTTATGACTCTCCGAGTTCTGATATTTAGCAGATGTGAGGGGAATCGCGGCTGTAAATAATGATTGATGGGGGATCTAGAACTTCTGCTCCCTGTTATCAGCCATTACAGGGAAGAGAGAGTTAATAATCTTGAGGCTCTGTTGTGAGATTACCATGGAGGGTGTCACAGCATGCTGGGAGTTGTAGTCCAACTGCAGTCTTTAACCTCCGTCTCCCTTTCCGTGCCTCCCCCATTAACCCTTTGTGTGTATCGTAGGTTGGGAAGTTCTTCAGCGAGGTGGATCCCAACCTGATGTCCGCCCTGTATAACAGCTCGTTCTTCACCAGGAAGGAGTCGTACGATTACCAGTCATTGTGCGCCCCCAAAACCGAGAGCAACAAAGGCGCGGCCCCCCGAGGTATCTTTGTGGTAAGTGTTAACCTCTGGTCTGACTAGTTATAGGGGCCACAAGAGCGTCCCAACCCCCCAGTGTACTATTGTATGCCATGCTCCAGTCACATCCAGAGCTGCCTCGTCCCTGCACAGTGTGTTGTGGGAACTGAAGGAGCGCAGCTCTGGGTGTGACTGGAGTATACAAACCTGTCTGAATTGTCTTCTCCTCCAGCCGACAATCGCTGACCTGCTGAATCTGGCCTGGTTGTCGTCGGCAGCCGCCTGGTGAGTATAATCGCGGGCGCCGTCGCCTTTTACCTCCGCTGTCTCTGTCTCCGCCTCCTTGTGAATGTGCGGCCTCTCCCCGCAGGTCCTTGCTGCAGCACCTCTTCGTCAGTCTGATGTACACCAGCTGGATGCACGCCGGTAAGACTCCCAGAGGAGGTAGGATAACCGCTGCTCCTGGGAAACAGTCAGCAAGCTGGGGGCCATGGCGCTTGTGATTGCTGATGATGAAGGTTGCAGTGCCTGCTTACTGACGGTTTCCCCAGAGTAATGGGAGAATAAAAATGTAAAACTGAACAATAAGTGAAAATGATAGACAGTAAATCTGATTGTTAGACGGACATCGGCGTCTTGTCGTGGCGCGGTAGGGTCGCGGCCATCTTGTCTGGTATCTGCCGCGCTGACTCCGCCCTTGTGTCCCGTTTGCGTTTCTCCACAGAGGACATCATGGCAGAGAACCTGGAGCCGCGGGAGGCCAGCTGTATCATGAAGCAGACGCAGTATTACTTCAGCAGCGCTAACTCCACCTACTCCGCCGTCATCGATTGTGGCCCCTGCTCCCGGTCAGTCGGGGTCCGGGGCGGGGGATGGGCGGGAGGGCTTCTCAGGGGTTCATTAACCTTTGTGGCTGTTTCCTCTGCAGAGTTTTTCATGCCCAGAGACTCGCAAACACAAATCTGCTCTTCGTTGTGGCCGAGACGATGATCTGCAGTCAGTGCGACTCCATAAAGCTGGACCAGGCGGAGACGCGCTGTATCCTTCTAGGGTCAGAGCGTCCCACAGCTGAGGGCTTGTTACAGTGTATCAGTGCAGACAGTCCTGGACGCCAGCGGGCACAATGAGCCGCCGAGTCCTCAGCATCTGTGAATAGTGGCCACACCACTGATCCCAGCCCCACCTGAGCTATAGGTGCTTATGTGCTATGTAAGCTCTGTAATGTCATGTGGGCGGGGTCAGGCAGGGGGTGTGATTCAGAGCTCCAATCAGAGGCAGCCAGTGTCAGAGCTTAGTCATGCCCCCTGCCTGACCCCGCCCTCCTGACAGGCTACTTAGTCTCAGACACCAAAACTAACAGCAGCGATTGTTCAGGAATGGCGGGGAGGGGGGAGTACAGGATGAAAGAGCTGGAGGGGGTGAGGGGTCCTCTTTAACAATTACCCAGACTTCCTGTGAGCACATAATTGAGGGGAACCGCGTTGTGGCTTCTCTTGCGTGTAATACAGTGATCACTTCTGTGTTGTCGAACTTTAACTCTTAGTCACAGCTGAGGGTCCGGAACAATGTGAGCTGGTGCAGATGCCCCGATATCGTAAAGGTCCTCACGTCTGCTTTGACTACAACCCAATGGTAATTGTCTATTTATTCCGTTTATTCCAAGTGATGTAGCAGAGCTGAGTGTGTTACATCTTTATCCTAGGCTGCAGTCCTATGTAACACCACAGATAACACAGTGATAACTCTCTGAGTACAGATAATGTAGTAGATGTCACCTGCAGTCCTATGTAACACCACAGATAACACAGTGATAACTCTCTGAGTACAGATAATGTAGTAGATGTCACCTGCAGTCCTATGTAACACCACAGATAACACAGTGATAACTCTCTGAGTACAGATAATGTAGTAGATGTCACCTGCAGTCCTATGTAACACCACAGATAACACAGTGATAACTCTCTGAGTACAGATAATGTAGTAGTGTCACCTGCAGTCCTATGTAACACCACAGATAACACAGTGATAACTCTCTGAGTACAGATAATGTAGTAGATGTCACCTGCAGTCCTATGTAACACCACAGATAACACAGCGATAACTCTCTGAGTACAGATAATGTAGTAGGTGTCACCTGCAGTCCTATGTAACACCACAGATAACACAGTGATAACTCTCTGAGTACAGATAATGTAGTAGATGTCACCTGCAGTCCTATGTAACACCACAGATATCACAGTGATAACTCTCTGAGTACAGATAATGTAGTAGATGTCACCTGCAGTCCTATGTAACACCACAGATAACACAGTGATAACTCTCTGAGTACAGATAATGTAGTAGATGTCACCTGCAGTCCTATGTAACACCACAGATAACACAGTGATAACTCTCTGAGTACAGATAATGTAGTAGATGTCACCTGCAGTCCTATGTAACACCACAGATAACACAGTGATAACTCTCTGAGTACAGATAATGTAGTAGATGTCACCTGCAGTCCTATGTAACACCACAGATAACACAGCGATAACTCTCTGAGTACAGATAATGTAGTAGGTGTCACCTGCAGTCCTATGTAACACCACAGATAACACAGTGATAACTCTCTGAGTACAGATAATGTAGTAGATGTCACCTGCAGTCCTATGTAACACCACAGATATCACAGTGATAACTCTCTGAGTACAGATAATGTAGTAGATGTCACCTGCAGTCCTATGTAACACCACAGATAACACAGTGATAACTCTCTGAGTACAGATAATGTAGTAGTGTCACCTGCAGTCCTATGTAACACCACAGATAGCACAGTGATAACTCTCTGAGTACAGATAATGTAGTAGTGTCACCTGCAGTCCTATGTAACACCACAGATAACACAGTGATAACTCTCTGAGTACAGATAATGTAGTAGTGTCACCTGCAGTCCTATGTAACACAACAGATAACACAGTGATAACTCTCTGAGTACAGATAATGTAGTAGTGTCACCTGCAGTCCTATGTAACACCACAGATAACACAGTGATAACTCTCTGAGTACAGATAATGTAGTAGATGTCACCTGCAGTCCTATGTAACACCACAGATAACACAGTGATAACTCTCTGAGTACAGATAATGTAGTAGGTGTCACCTGCAGTCCTATGTAACACCACAGATAACACTGTGATAACTCTCTGAGTACAGATAATGTAGTAGTGTCACCTGCAGTCCTATGTAACACCACAGATAACACAGTGATAACTCTCTGAGTACAGATAATGTAGTAGATGTCACCTGCAGTCCTATGTAACACCACAGATAACACAGTGATAACTCTCTGAGTACAGATAATGGAGTAGATGTCACCTGCAGTCCTATGTAACACCACAGATAACACAGTGATAACTCTCTGAGTACAGATAATGTAGTAGGTGTCACCTGCAGTCCTATGTAACACCACAGATAACACAGTGATAACTCTCTGAGTACAGATAATGTAGTAGATGTCACCTGCAGTCCTATGTAACACCACAGATAACACAGCGATAACTCTCTGACTACAGATAATGTAGTAGATGTCACCTGCAGTCCTATGTAACACCACAGATAACACAGTGATAACTCTCTGAGTACAGATAATGTAGTAGGTGTCACCTGCAGTCCTATGTAACACCACAGATAACACAGTGATAACTCTCTGAGTACAGGTAATGTAGATGTCACCTGCAGTCCTATGTAACACCACAGATAACACAGTGATAACTCTCTGAGTACAGGTAATGTAGTAGTGTCACCTGCAGTCCTATGTAACACCACAGATAACACAGTGATAACTCTCTGAGTACAGGTAATGTAGATGTCACCTGCAGTCCTATGTAACACCACAGATAACACAGTGATAACTCTCTGAGTACAGGTAATGTAGTAGTGTCACCTGCAGTCCTATGTAACACCACAGATAACACAGTGATAACTCTCTGAGTACAGGTAATGTAGATGTCACCTGCAGTCCTATGTAACACCACAGATAACACAGTGATAACTCTCTGAGTACAGATAATGTAGTACATGATACCTGCAGTCCTATGTAACACCACAGATAACACAGTGATAACTCTCTGAGTACAGATAATGTAGTAGATGTCACCTGCAGTCCTATGTAACACCACAGATAACACAGTGATAACTCTCTGAGTACAGATAATGTAGTAGTGTCACCTGCAGTCCTATGTAACACCACAGATAACACAGTGATAACTCTCTGAGTACAGATAATGTAGTAGTGTCACCTGCAGTCCTATGTAACACCACAGATAACACAGTGATAACTCTCTGAGTACAGATAATGTAGTAGATGTCACCTGCAGTCCTATGTAACATCACAGATAACACAGTGATAACTCTCTGAGTACAGATAATGTAGTAGATGTCACCTGCAGTCCTATGTAACACCACAGATAACACAGTGATAACTCTCTGAGTACAGATAATGTAGTAGGTGTCACCTGCAGTCCTATGTAACACCACAGATAACACAGTGATAACTCTCTGAGTACAGATAATGTAGTAGATGTCACCTGCAGTCCTATGTAACACCACAGATAACACAGTGATAACTCTCTGAGTACAGATAATGTAGTAGATGTCACCTGCAGTCCTATGTAACACCACAGATAACACAGTGATAACTCTCTGAGTACAGATAATGTAGTAGTGTCACCTGCAGTCCTATGTAACACCACAGATAACACAGTGATAACTCTCTGAGTACAGATAATGTAGTAGATGTCACCTGCAGTCCTATGTAACACCACAGATAACACACAGTGATAACTCTCTGAGTACAGATAATGTAGTAGATGTCACCTGCAGTCCTATGTAACACCACAGATAACACAGTGATAACTCTCTGAGTACAGATAATGTAGTAGATGTCACCTGCAGTCCTATGTAACACCACAGATAACACAGTGATAACTCTCTGAGTACAGATAATGTAGTAGTCACCTGCAGTCCTATGTAACACCACAGATTACCCAGTGGTTGTGATCTGCAGTCCTATGTCAGTGTGCTATGTCTTGTGTCTTGCAGGAGGACACCTCAGACTGCGGTCGGGGCTCCATGTTTCGGCCGTCGTGGCTCCTCTTGGTGTTCCTTCAGCTGCTGCTTGTGCTGAGCGGCTCCTCCTCGTCCTCCGTGGCTCGGGGCCTCTAGATCGCCGCCGCCGCCGCTTCCTCCCTCCTTCCTGAGGCCACTTCTTGTTTAGTGACGTGGTTACCATGACAAACAGGCGAGCGCCTCTCTTGCGCGTTGGGCTGAGTTACCACGACAACCACCACTTGATTTGGATGATTTTACGGTGACAACAAGGAGACCTTTTTAGTGTCATCAGGAGTTACCATGGCAACCAGGACAACACAACATCACGACATAGTAGCTGCACTTACCCTGCGAGTGGGAGGAGCCATGGCCGCTCCGAGGATTTCCTGTTTCCTGTTCATCCGTCTCCATGGTTACTGTCTGTCCACCTGAATTTGTGTCTTATAAGTTGTGGGCTATCGGGCTCTTTGACGTCCTCGTCCATTTCTACAGCTACTGTAATGAGCTGGACCTGTAGTGATGATGTCATATCTACCCAGGGGGATGATGTCATAAATATCAAGGCTGATGATGTCATATCTTCCCTTGGTGATGTTATAGCTGCCCATAGTAGTGATATCATATATGCTCAGGGTGATGTCATAGTTATCCTCGGTGATGATGTTATATAAACATAATGATGATGTCATTTTCACCAAAGTCATATCTATATATGGCAATGATGTCACAGTTAACCCTGGTCATGACATCACAGCTACCTTTGATGATGTCATATCTGCCCATGCTGATGATGTTAATGGTAGCCCTAGTAATGACGTCATATCTACCTATGTTGATGATGTCATGAATATCCTTAGTGATGATGTCCTATCCATCCATGCTAATGACATCATAGCTATGCTTAGAGGTGATGTCACATCTACCCATGTTGATGATATTACGGCTATCCTTAGTGATGATGTCATATCCATCCACGCTGATGACATCATGGCTATCCTTTGTGGTGATGTCACATCTACCCTTGCTGATGATGTCACAGTTATCCTCATCTTTTCATATCATTGTCATACACAAAGGAGTCGGAGTTCTTCTCATACTGGGGGGAGGGGGATCAAATGACATTCACCAAATCCTGACCAGTGACTCTTGTCGGACTCCAGGCAGTGTCTGCCCCTTTAAGTATTGCAGAGCATTTTGCCTTCTTGCTGTTGGATAGTCTGTGATGCTCCTTCATGCAGTTCTGCAGCCACCGGGATCTTGCGGTTCTGCAGCATTAAGTGCCAAAGTTGCGCTCTCCTCCTTTCACCCTCTGGTCCTGGGGACAACAAGCTCCGCCCCTGCATTCAGACTACTCTACCCATCGTACAATATTGCACCAAAGAATCAGGTTTGTGATGTTGTCACTGTCGCCTCCCGCTTCCCTGACACACCAGTGCGATGCAGAAGGTGAACCCGACTTCACCCTCACAGGTTACTGTCTCTTTAAGGGAGCCCCGCCTTCTCAGATACTCAGTGCCAGGTGTGATAATCCCCGGACAGAGCACAATCATCTCACAAGCACAGGGTGGGGGGGGGGGGGGACCTGCGACCGCCCGAAAAACCGCACACCGAACCAGGCACAGGTCCGGCCACTACCCAGTCATAGCACAATAAGGGGAGGGGCTCACTCTTGCTCCGCCCTTTAGTTCAGATGATCGTTTTCGTGCGAGCCGATCGGTGGATCCAGTATTAAGAGACCGAAGCGAACCCCGAACCTGCCCGCAGTATTACACAATGGCCACCCCTGTATCTGGGACAGCCCACACTTACAGGTGTCACCAAGCTTTCCCAGGCACCTGAATGGCAGATCGTCTGTTCAGGGTCTAGGAAAGCTGAGTGATGCTATCTGTATCCTAGGAACAGGGGGGAGGGGGGTAACATGACCCAATGCGAGGACTTTGCTCCTTTTGTTCCCATCCTCGTCCATGTCTCATTCATGCCGCCATCTTGCTTGTCCACTTCCTGCGCTCTGGGGGGAGGGGAGGTGGCGACATTTCTACATGAACCCCCACTCTGCCAAGAGACGCCACAGGCTCGGGGGCGGGGGGAGGGGCGGTGGGGGGGGGAGTCCTTTTCTTTGCTTGTAGCTTCGCTGTGTGTTTGGACCTTGTTTTGGGGGTGGCTGATGTGTGTGCGCCAGGCGTCCGTCCGTCCGCTCGCTCGCTCGCCTCTCCGCTCCCATCCTCCATTGCAGAGCGAGAGAGCTATAAATAGGTATAAATATCTATAAATACTATATATATGGCGTGCGCGGCGCCCGGTCATCGACTTCTCCTCATCCGTTAGTGGCTTTTATCGGTGACTGGAGCAAAGTTTATTTATTTATTTGTACAGAAAAAAAAAAAAAAAAAAAGTTCCACAAGTGACAGAAAGTTTGTACGACTCGTGCGTGACCTGTAAAATATTTTCAAATGGTTTATTACAAAGACTCAGTTAATAAATAATGTGCATATTTTCACTTCAGCTCCGCCTCCTCCATCATTCCACCGCCGGGTGAGCCTATGACAACACCTACTGTCCCTGACATCAGGACACACACTGACCAACCAGTGGCCTAATAGAATGAACTCTGATTAGCTGTTACCAAGTACAGTGCCAGGAAGTGTTACCATGAGGGCACAGGCAAGAAATCTTGTGGGCAATGCTGAGCAGTTTGAGAACAGGTGGTGGCCCCAAAGTGGTGACTCCAGGGGTCTGTCCTAGCTAAAGGTATAACCAGTAGGACGCTCAGCTGTATAGCTAGAGGTATAACCAGTAGGATGCTGGGCTGTATAGCTAGAGATATAACCAGTAGGATGCTGTACTGTATAGCTAGAGGTATAACCAGTAGGATGCTGTACTGTATAGCTAGAGGTATCACCAGTAGGACGCTGGGCTGTATAGCTAGAGGTATAACCAGTAGGACGCTGGGCTGTATATCTAGAGGTATAACCAGTAGGATGCTGGGCTGTATAGCTAGAGGTATAACCAGTAGGATGCTGGGCTGTATAGCTAGAGGTATAAGCAGTAGGATGCTCAGCTGTATATCTAGAGGTATAACCAGTAGGACGCTGGGCTGTATATATATAGAGGTATCACCAGTAGGATGCTGGGCTGTATATATATAGAGGTATCACCAGTAGGATGCTGGGCTGTACAGCTAGAGGTATAACCAGTAGGATGCTTGGCTGTATAGCTAGAGGTATAACCAGTAGGACGCTGGGCTGTATAGCTAGAGGTATAACCAGTAGGATGCTCGGCTGTATAGCTAGAGGTATAACCAGTAGGATGCTCAGCTGTATAGCTAGAGGTATAACCAGTAGGATGCTCAGCTGTATACATAGAGGTATCACCAGTAGGATGCTGGGCTGTATAGCTAGAGGTATAACCAGTAGGATGCTCAGCTGTATACATAGTGGTATAACCAGTAGGATGCTGGGCTGTATAGCTAGAGGTATAACCAGTAGGATGCTGGGCTGTATAGCTAGTGGTATAACCAGTAGGATGCTGGGCTGTATAGCTAGAGGTATCACCAGTAGGACGCTGGGCTGTATAGCTAGAGGTATCACCAGTAGGATGCTGGGCTGTATAGCTAGAGGTATCACCAGTAGGACGCTGGGCTGTATAGCTAGAGGTATAACCAGTAGGACGCTGGGCTGTATAGCTAGAGGTATAACCAGTAGGATGCTGGGCTGTATA
Source organism: Leptodactylus fallax (assembly GCA_947044405.1). Classification (NCBI taxonomy): domain Eukaryota; kingdom Metazoa; phylum Chordata; class Amphibia; order Anura; family Leptodactylidae; genus Leptodactylus; species Leptodactylus fallax. Next base: position 63,259 of record CAMRHE010000988.1, on the reverse strand, counting down.
GCTAGAGGTATAACCAGCAGGACGCTGGGCTGTATAGCTAGAGGTATAACCAGTAGGACGCTGGGATGTATAGCTAGAGGTATAACCAGTAGGATGCTCGGCTGTATAGCTAGAGGTATCACCAGTAGGATGCTGGGATGTATAGCTAGAGGTATAACCAGCAGGATGCTCTGCTGTATAGCTAGAGGTATAACCAGTAGGATGCTGGGCTGTATAGCTAGAGGTATCACCAGTAGGATTCTCGGCTGTATAGCTAGAGGTATAACCAGTAGGATGCTGGGCTGTATAGCTAGAGGTATAACCAGTAGGATGCTGGGCTGTATAGCTAGAGGTATAACCAGTAGGACGCTGGGCTGTATAGCTAGAGGTATCACCAGTAGGATGCTCGGCTGTATAGCTAGAGGTATAATCAGTAGGATGCTGGGCTGTATAGCTAGAGGTATAACCAGCAGGATGCTGTATAGCTAGAGGTATCACCAGTAGGACGCTGGGCTGTATAGCTAGAGGTATAACCAGTAGGATGCTGGGCTGTATAGCTAGAGGTATAACCAGCAGGATGCTGTATAGCTAGAGGTATCACCAGTAGGACGCTGGGCTGTATAGCTAGAGGTATAACTAGTAGGATGCTGGGCTGTATAGCTAGAGGTATAACCAGTAGGATGCTGGGCTGTATAGCTAGAGGTATCACCAGTAGGACGCTCGGCTGTATAGCTAGAGGTATAAGCAGTAGGAGGCTGGGCTGTATAGCTAGAGGTATCACCAGTAGGATTCTGGGTTGTATAGCTAGAGGTATAACCAGTAGGATGCTGGGCTGTATAGCTAGAGGTATAACCAGTAGGACGCTGGGCTGTATAGCTAGAGGTATCACCAGTAGGATGCTGGGCTGTATAGCTAGAGGTATCACCAGTAGGACGCTGGGCTGTATAGCTAGAGGTATAACCAGTAGGATGCTCAGCTACATAGCTAGAGGTATAACCAGTAGGATGCTCAGCTGTATAGCTAGAGGTATCACCAGTAGGATGCTGGGCTGTATAGCTAGAGGTATAACCAGTAGGATGCTCTGCTGTATAGCTAGAGATATAACCAGTAGGATGCTGGGCTGTATAGCTAGAGGTATAACCAGCAGGACGCTGGGCTGTATAGCTAGAGGTATAACCAGTAGGACGCTGGGATGTATAGCTAGAGGTATAACCAGTAGGATGCTCGGCTGTATAGCTAGAGGTATCACCAGTAGGATGCTGGGATGTATAGCTAGAGGTATAACCAGCAGGATGCTGTATAGCTAGAGGTATAACCAGTAGGACGCTGGGCTGTATAGCTAGAGGTATAACCAGTAGGATGCTGGGCTGTATAGCTAGAGGTATAACCAGTAGGATGCTGGGCTGTATAGCTAGAGGTATAACCAGTAGGATGCTGGGCTGTATAGCTAGAGGTATAACCAGTAGGACGCTCAGCTGTATAGCTAGAGGTATAACCAGTAGGATGCTGGGCTGTATAGCTAGAGGTATAACCAGTAGGACGCTGGGCTGTATAGCTAGAGGTATCACCAGTAGGACGCTGGGCTGTATAGCTAGAGGTATAACCAGTAGGATGCTGTACTGTATAGCTAGAGGTATAACCAGTAGGATGCTGGGCTGTATAGCTAGAGGTATAACCAGTAGGACGCTGGGCTGTATAGCTAGAGGTATAACCAGTAGGACGCTGGGCTGTATAGCTAGAGGTATAACCAGTAGGATGCTGGGCTGTATAGCTAGAGGTATCACCAGTAGGACGCTGGGCTGTATAGCTAGAGGTATAACCAGTAGGATGCTGTACTGTATAGCTAAAGGTATAACCAGTAGGATGCTGGGCTGTATAGCTAGAGGTATAACCAGTAGGATGCTGGGCTGTATAGCTAGAGGTATAACCAGTAGGATGCTGGGCTGTATAGCTAGAGGTATAACCAGTAGGATGCTGGGCTGTATAGCTAGAGGTATAACCAGTAGGACGCTGGGCTGTATAGCTAGAGGTATAACCAGTAGGATGCTGGGCTGTATAGCTAGAGGTATAACCAGTAGGACGCTCGGCTGTATAGCTAGAGGTATAACCAGTAGGATGCTCAGCTGTATAGCTAGAGGTATAACCAGTAGGATGCTCGGCTGTATACATAGAGGTATCACCAGTAGGATGCTGGGCTGTATAGCTAGTGGTATAACCAGTAGGATGCTGGGCTGTATAGCTAGAGGTATAACCAGTAGGACGCTGGGCTGTATAGCTAGAGGTATAACCAGTAGGATGCTCGGCTGTATAGCTAGAGGTATAACCAGTAGGATGCTGGGCTGTATAGCTAGAGGTATAACCAGTAGGATGCTCGGCTGTATAGCTAGAGGTATAACCAGTAGGATGCTCAGCTGTATAGCTAGAGGTATCACCAGTAGGATGCTGGGCTGTATAGCTAGAGGTATAACCAGTAGGATGCTGGGCTGTATAGCTATAGGTATCACCAGTAGGACGCTCGGCTGTATAGCTAGAGGTATAAGCAGTAGGAGGCTGGGCTGTATAGCTAGAGGTATAACCAGTAGGATTCTGGGTTGTATAGCTAGAGGTATAACCAGTAGGATGCTGGGCTGTATAGCTAGAGGTATAACCAGTAGGATGCTGGACTGTATAGCTAGAGGTATAACCAGTAGGATGCTGGGCTGTATAGCTAGAGGTATAACCAGTAGGATGCTGGGCTGTATAGCTAGAGGTATAACCAGTAGGATGCTGGGCTGTATAGCTAGAGGTATCACCAGTAGGACGCTGGGCTGTATAGCTAGAGGTATAACCAGTAGGATGCTGGGCTGTATAGCTAGAGGTATCACCAGTAGGACGCTGGGCTGTATAGCTAGAGGTATAACCAGTAGGATGCTCAGCTGTATAGCTAGAGGTATCACCAGTAGGATGCTCTGCTGTATAGCTAGAGATATAACCAGTAGGATGCTGGGCTGTATAGCTAGAGGTATAACCAGCAGGACGCTGGGCTGTATAGCTAGAGGTATAACCAGTAGGACGCTGGGATGTATAGCTAGAGGTATAACCAGTAGGATGCTCGGCTGTATAGCTAGAGGTATCACCAGTAGGATGCTGGGATGTATAGCTAGAGGTATAACCAGCAGGATGCTGTATAGCTAGAGGTATAACCAGTAGGATGCTGGGCTGTATAGCTAGAGGTATCACCAGTAGGATTCTGGGCTGTATAGCTAGAGATATAACCAGTAGGATGCTGGGCTGTATAGCTAGAGGTATAACCAGTAGGATGCTGGGCTGTATAGCTAGAGGTATCACCAGTAGGATTCTGGGCTGTATAGCTAGAGGTATAACCAGTAGGATGCTCTGCTGTATAGCTAGAGGTATAACCAGTAGGATGCTCTGCTGTATAGCTAGAGGTATAACCAGTAGGACGCTGGGCTGTATAGCTAGAGGTATAACCAGTAGGACGCTGGGCTGTATAGCTAGAGGTATAACCAGTAGGATGCTGGGCTGTATAGCTAGAGGTATAACCAGTAGGATGCTCAGCTGTATAGCTAGAGGTATAACCAGTAGGATGCTCAGCTGTATAGCTAGAGGTATAACCAGTAGGATGCTCAGCTGTATAGCTAGAGGTATAACTAGTAGGATGCTCGGCTGTATACATAGAGGTATCACCAGTAGGATGCTGGGCTGTATAGCTAGTGGTATAACCAGTAGGATGCTGGGCTGTATAGCTAGAGGTATAACCAGTAGGACGCTGGGCTGTATAGCTAGAGGTATAACCAGTAGGATGCTCGGCTGTATAGCTAGAGGTATAACCAGTAGGATGCTGGGCTGTATAGCTAGAGGTATAACCAGTAGGATGCTCAGCTGTATAGCTAGAGGTATAACCAGTAGGATGCTCAGCTGTATAGCTAGAGGTATCACCAGTAGGATGCTGGGCTGTATAGCTAGTGGTATAACCAGTAGGATGCTGGGCTGTATAGCTATAGGTATCACCAGTAGGACGCTCGGCTGTATAGCTAGAGGTATAAGCAGTAGGAGGCTGGGCTGTATAGCTAGAGGTATCACCAGTAGGATTCTGGGTTGTATAGCTAGAGGTATAACCAGTAGGATGCTGGGCTGTATAGCTAGAGGTATAACCAGTAGGATGCTGGACTGTATAGCTAGAGGTATAACCAGTAGGATGCTGGGCTGTATAGCTAGAGGTATAACCAGTAGGATGCTGGGCTGTATAGCTAGAGGTATAACCAGTAGGATGCTGGGCTGTATAGCTAGAGGTATCACCAGTAGGACGCTGGGCTGTATAGCTAGAGGTATAACCAGTAGGATGCTGGGCTGTATAGCTAGAGGTATCACCAGTAGGACGCTGGGCTGTATAGCTAGAGGTATAACCAGTAGGATGCTCAGCTACATAGCTAGAGGTATAACCAGTAGGATGCTCAGCTGTATAGCTAGAGGTATCACCAGTAGGATGCTGGGCTGTATAGCTAGAGGTATAACCAGTAGGATGCTCTGCTGTATAGCTAGAGATATAACCAGTAGGATGCTGGGCTGTATAGCTAGAGGTATAACCAGCAGGACGCTGGGCTGTATAGCTAGAGGTATAACCAGTAGGACGCTGGGATATATAGCTAGAGGTATAACCAGTAGGATGCTCGGCTGTATAGCTAGAGGTATCACCAGTAGGATGCTGGGATGTATAGCTAGAGGTATAACCAGCAGGATGCTGTATAGCTAGAGGTATAACCAGTAGGATGCTGGGCTGTATAGCTAGAGGTATCACCAGTAGGATTCTGGGCTGTATAGCTAGAGGTATAACCATTAGGATGCTGGGCTGTATAGCTAGAGGTATAACCAGCAGGATGCTGTATAGCTAGAGGTATAACCAGTAGGATGCTGGGCTGTATAGCTAGAGGTATCACCAGTAGGATTCTGGGCTGTATAGCTAGAGGTATAACCAGTAGGATGCTCTGCTGTATAGCTAGAGGTATAACCAGTAGGATGCTCTGCTGTATAGCTAGAGGTATAATCAGTAGGATGCTGGGCTGTATAGCTAGAGGTATAACCAGCAGGATGCTGTATAGCTAGAGGTATCACCAGTAGGACGCTGGGCTGTATAGCTAGAGGTATAACCAGTAGGATGCTGGGCTGTATAGCTAGAGGTATAACCAGTAGGATGCTGGGCTGTATAGCTAGAGGTATAACCAGTAGGATGCTGGGCTGTATATCTAGAGGTATCACCAGTAGGATGCTGGGCTGTATAGCTAGAGGTATCACCAGTAGGACGCTCGGCTGTATAGCTAGAGGTATAAGCAGTAGGAGGCTGGGCTGTATAGCTAGAGGTATCACCAGTAGGATTCTGGGTTGTATAGCTAGAGGTATAACCAGTAGGATGCTGGGCTGTATAGCTAGAGGTATAACCAGTAGGATGCTGGACTGTATAGCTAGAGGTATAACCAGTAGGACGCTGGGCTGTATAGCTAGTGGTATAACCAGTAGGATGCTGGGATGTATAGCTAGAGGTATAACCAGTAGGATGCTGGACTGTATAGCTAGAGGTATAACCAGTAGGACGCTGGGCTGTATAGCTAGTGGTATAACCAGTAGGATGCTGGGTTGTATAGCTAGAGGTATAACCAGTAGGATGCTGGGATGTATAGCTAGAGGTATAACCAGTAGGATGCTGGGCTGTATAGCTAGAGGTATAACCAGTAGGATGCTGGGCTGTATAGCTAGAGGTATAACCAGTAGGATGCTGGGCTGTATATCTAGAGGTATCACCAGTAGGATGCTGGGCTGTATAGCTAGAGGTATCACCAGTAGGACGCTCGGCTGTATAGCTAGAGGTATAAGCAGTAGTAGGCTGGGCTGTATAGCTAGAGGTATCACCAGTAGGATTCTGGGTTGTATAGCTAGAGGTATAACCAGTAGGATGCTGGGCTGTATAGCTAGAGGTATAACCAGTAGGATGCTGGACTGTATAGCTAGAGGTATAACCAGTAGGACGCTGGGCTGTATAGCTAGTGGTATAACCAGTAGGATGCTGGGATGTATAGCTAGAGGTATAACCAGTAGGATGCTGGACTGTATAGCTAGAGGTATAACCAGTAGGACGCTGGGCTGTATAGCTAGTGGTATAACCAGTAGGATGCTGGGTTGTATAGCTAGAGGTATAACCAGTAGGATGCTGGGATGTATAGCTAGAGGTATAACCAGTAGGATGCTGGGCTGTATAGCTAGAGGTATAACCAGTAGGATGCTGGGCTGTATAGCTAGAGGTATAACCAGCAGGATGCTGTATAGCTAGAGGTATAACCAGTAGGATGCTGGGCTGTATAGCTAGAGGTATAACCAGTAGGATGCTGGGCTGTATAGCTAGAGGTATAACCAGTAGGATGCTGGGCTGTACAGCTAGAGGTATAATCAGTAGGACGCTGGGCTGTATAGCTAGAGGTATAACAGTAGGACGCTGGGCTGTATAGCTAGAGGTATCACCAGTAGGACGCTGGGCTGTATAGCTAGAGGTATAACCAGTAGGATGCTGGGCTGTATAGCTAGAGGTATCACCAGTAGGATGCTCGGCTGTATAGCTAGAGGTATCACCAGTAGGATGCTCGGCTGTATAGCTAGAGGTATCACCAGTAGGACGCTGGGCTGTATAGCTAGAGGTATAACCAGTAGGATGCTGGGCTGTATAGCTAGAGGTATAACCAGTAGGATGCTCGGCTGTATAGCTAGAGGTATAACCAGTAGGATGCTCGGCTGTATAGCTAGAGGTATAACCAGTAGGATGCTCGGCTGTATAGCTAGCGGTATAACCAGTAGGATGCTCAGCTGTATACATAGAGGTATAACCAGTAGGATGCTGGGATGTATAGATAGAGGTATAACCAGTAGGATGCTCAGCTGTATAGCTAGAGGTATAACCAGTAGGATGCTGGGCTGTATATCTAGAGGTATCACCAGTAGGACGCTGGGTTGTATAGCTAGAGGTATAACCAGTAGGACGCTGGGCTGTATAGCTAGAGGTATAACCAGTAGGATGCTGGGCTGTATAGCTAGAGGTATAACCAGTAGGATGCTGGGCTGTATAGCTAGAGGTATAACCAGTAGGATGCTCGGCTGTATAGCTAGAGGTATCACCAGTAGGACGCTGGGCTGTATAGCTAGAGGTATCACCAGTAGGATGCTGGGCTGTATAGCTAGAGGTATAACCAGTAGGATGCTCTGCTGTATAGCTAGAGATATAACCAGTAGGATGCTCGGCTGTATAGCTAGAGGTATAACCAGTAGGATGCTCAGCTGTATAGGTAGAGGTATAACCAGTAGGATGCTGGGCTGTATAGCTAGAGGTATAACCAGTAGGATGCTGTACTGTATAGCTAGAGGTATAACCAGTAGGATGCTGGGCTGTATAGCTAGAGGTATAACCAGCAGGACGCTGGGCTGTATAGCTAGAGGTATAAGCAGTAGGACGCTGGGATGTATAGCTAGAGGTATAACCAGTAGGATGCTCGGCTGTATAGCTAGAGGTATCACCAGTAGGATTCTGGGCTGTATAGCTAGAGGTATAACCAGTAGGATGCTGGGCTGTATAGCTAGAGGTATAACCAGCAGGATGCTGTATAGCTAGAGGTATAACCAGTAGGATGCTGGGCTGTATAGCTAGAGGTATCACCAGTAGGATTCTGGGCTGTATAGCTAGAGGTATAACCAGTAGGACGCTGGGCTGTATAGCTAGAGGTATAACCAGTAGGATGCTCGGCTGTATAGCTAGAGGTATAATCAGTAGGATGTTGGACTATATAGCTAGAGGTATCACCAGTAGGACGCTGGGCTGTATAGCTAGAGGTATAACCAGTAGGATGCTGGGCTGTATAGCTAGAGGTGTAACCAGTAGGATGCTGGGCTGTATAGCTAGAGGTATCACCAGTAGGATGCTGGGCTGTATAGCTAGAGGTATCACCAGTAGGACGCTCGGCTGTATAGCTAGAGGTATAAGCAGTAGGAGGCTGGGCTGTATAGCTAGAGGTATCACCAGTAGGATTCTGGGTTGTATAGCTAGAGGTATAACCAGTAGGATGCTGGGCTGTATAGCTAGAGGTATAACCAGTAGGACGCTGGGCTGTATAGCTAGAGGTATCACCAGTAGGATGCTGGGCTGTATAGCTAGAGGTATCACCAGTAGGACGCTGGGCTGTATAGCTAGAGGTATAACCAGTAGGATGCTCAGCTACATAGCTAGAGGTATAACCAGTAGGATGCTCAGCTGTATAGCTAGAGGTATCACCAGTAGGATGCTGGGCTGTATAGCTAGAGGTATAACCAGTAGGATGCTCTGCTGTATAGCTAGAGATATAACCAGTAGGATGCTGGGCTGTATAGCTAGAGGTATAACCAGCAGGACGCTGGGCTGTATAGCTAGAGGTATAACCAGTAGGACGCTGGGATGTATAGCTAGAGGTATAACCAGTAGGATGCTCGGCTGTATAGCTAGAGGTATCACCAGTAGGATGCTGGGATGTATAGCTAGAGGTATAACCAGCAGGATGCTGTATAGCTAGAGGTATAACCAGTAGGACGCTGGGCTGTATAGCTAGAGGTATAACCAGTAGGATGCTGGGCTGTATAGCTAGAGGTATAACCAGTAGGATGCTGGGCTGTATAGCTAGAGGTATAACCAGTAGGATGCTGGGCTGTATAGCTAGAGGTATAACCAGTAGGACGCTCAGCTGTATAGCTAGAGGTATAACCAGTAGGATGCTGGGCTGTATAGCTAGAGGTATAACCAGTAGGACGCTGGGCTGTATAGCTAGAGGTATCACCAGTAGGACGCTGGGCTGTATAGCTAGAGGTATAACCAGTAGGATGCTGTACTGTATAGCTAGAGGTATAACCAGTAGGATGCTGGGCTGTATAGCTAGAGGTATAACCAGTAGGACGCTGGGCTGTATAGCTAGAGGTATAACCAGTAGGACGCTGGGCTGTATAGCTAGAGGTATAACCAGTAGGATGCTGGGCTGTATAGCTAGAGGTATCACCAGTAGGACGCTGGGCTGTATAGCTAGAGGTATAACCAGTAGGATGCTGTACTGTATAGCTAAAGGTATAACCAGTAGGATGCTGGGCTGTATAGCTAGAGGTATAACCAGTAGGATGCTGGGCTGTATAGCTAGAGGTATAACCAGTAGGATGCTGGGCTGTATAGCTAGAGGTATAACCAGTAGGATGCTGGGCTGTATAGCTAGAGGTATAACCAGTAGGACGCTGGGCTGTATAGCTAGAGGTATAACCAGTAGGATGCTGGGCTGTATAGCTAGAGGTATAACCAGTAGGACGCTCGGCTGTATAGCTAGAGGTATAACCAGTAGGATGCTCAGCTGTATAGCTAGAGGTATAACCAGTAGGATGCTCGGCTGTATACATAGAGGTATCACCAGTAGGATGCTGGGCTGTATAGCTAGTGGTATAACCAGTAGGATGCTGGGCTGTATAGCTAGAGGTATAACCAGTAGGACGCTGGGCTGTATAGCTAGAGGTATAACCAGTAGGATGCTCGGCTGTATAGCTAGAGGTATAACCAGTAGGATGCTGGGCTGTATAGCTAGAGGTATAACCAGTAGGATGCTCGGCTGTATAGCTAGAGGTATAACCAGTAGGATGCTCAGCTGTATAGCTAGAGGTATCACCAGTAGGATGCTGGGCTGTATAGCTAGAGGTATAACCAGTAGGATGCTGGGCTGTATAGCTATAGGTATCACCAGTAGGACGCTCGGCTGTATAGCTAGAGGTATAAGCAGTAGGAGGCTGGGCTGTATAGCTAGAGGTATAACCAGTAGGATTCTGGGTTGTATAGCTAGAGGTATAACCAGTAGGATGCTGGGCTGTATAGCTAGAGGTATAACCAGTAGGATGCTGGACTGTATAGCTAGAGGTATAACCAGTAGGATGCTGGGCTGTATAGCTAGAGGTATAACCAGTAGGATGCTGGGCTGTATAGCTAGAGGTATAACCAGTAGGATGCTGGGCTGTATAGCTAGAGGTATCACCAGTAGGACGCTGGGCTGTATAGCTAGAGGTATAACCAGTAGGATGCTGGGCTGTATAGCTAGAGGTATCACCAGTAGGACGCTGGGCTGTATAGCTAGAGGTATAACCAGTAGGATGCTCAGCTGTATAGCTAGAGGTATCACCAGTAGGATGCTCTGCTGTATAGCTAGAGATATAACCAGTAGGATGCTGGGCTGTATAGCTAGAGGTATAACCAGCAGGACGCTGGGCTGTATAGCTAGAGGTATAACCAGTAGGACGCTGGGATGTATAGCTAGAGGTATAACCAGTAGGATGCTCGGCTGTATAGCTAGAGGTATCACCAGTAGGATGCTGGGATGTATAGCTAGAGGTATAACCAGCAGGATGCTGTATAGCTAGAGGTATAACCAGTAGGATGCTGGGCTGTATAGCTAGAGGTATCACCAGTAGGATTCTGGGCTGTATAGCTAGAGATATAACCAGTAGGATGCTGGGCTGTATAGCTAGAGGTATAACCAGTAGGATGCTGGGCTGTATAGCTAGAGGTATCACCAGTAGGATTCTGGGCTGTATAGCTAGAGGTATAACCAGTAGGATGCTCTGCTGTATAGCTAGAGGTATAACCAGTAGGATGCTCTGCTGTATAGCTAGAGGTATAACCAGTAGGACGCTGGGCTGTATAGCTAGAGGTATAACCAGTAGGACGCTGGGCTGTATAGCTAGAGGTATAACCAGTAGGATGCTGGGCTGTATAGCTAGAGGTATAACCAGTAGGATGCTCAGCTGTATAGCTAGAGGTATAACCAGTAGGATGCTCAGCTGTATAGCTAGAGGTATAACCAGTAGGATGCTCAGCTGTATAGCTAGAGGTATAACCAGTAGGATGCTCGGCTGTATACATAGAGGTATCACCAGTAGGATGCTGGGCTGTATAGCTAGTGGTATAACCAGTAGGATGCTGGGCTGTATAGCTAGAGGTATAACCAGTAGGACGCTGGGCTGTATAGCTAGAGGTATAACCAGTAGGATGCTCGGCTGTATAGCTAGAGGTATAACCAGTAGGATGCTGGGCTGTATAGCTAGAGGTATAACCAGTAGGATGCTCAGCTGTATAGCTAGAGGTATAACCAGTAGGATGCTCAGCTGTATAGCTAGAGGTATCACCAGTAGGATGCTGGGCTGTATAGCTAGTGGTATAACCAGTAGGATGCTGGGCTGTATAGCTATAGGTATCACCAGTAGGACGCTCGGCTGTATAGCTAGAGGTATAAGCAGTAGGAGGCTGGGCTGTATAGCTAGAGGTATCACCAGTAGGATTCTGGGTTGTATAGCTAGAGGTATAACCAGTAGGATGCTGGGCTGTATAGCTAGAGGTATAACCAGTAGGATGCTGGACTGTATAGCTAGAGGTATAACCAGTAGGATGCTGGGCTGTATAGCTAGAGGTATAACCAGTAGGATGCTGGGCTGTATAGCTAGAGGTATAACCAGTAGGATGCTGGGCTGTATAGCTAGAGGTATCACCAGTAGGACGCTGGGCTGTATAGCTAGGGGTATAACCAGTAGGATGCTGGGCTGTATAGCTAGAGGTATCACCAGTAGGACGCTGGGCTGTATAGCTAGAGGTATAACCAGTAGGATGCTCAGCTACATAGCTAGAGGTATAACCAGTAGGATGCTCAGCTGTATAGCTAGAGGTATCACCAGTAGGATGCTGGGCTGTATAGCTAGAGGTATAACCAGTAGGATGCTCTGCTGTATAGCTAGAGATATAACCAGTAGGATGCTGGGCTGTATAGCTAGAGGTATAACCAGCAGGACGCTGGGCTGTATAGCTAGAGGTATAACCAGTAGGACGCTGGGATATATAGCTAGAGGTATAACCAGTAGGATGCTCGGCTGTATAGCTAGAGGTATCACCAGTAGGATGCTGGGATGTATAGCTAGAGGTATAACCAGCAGGATGCTGTATAGCTAGAGGTATAACCAGTAGGATGCTGGGCTGTATAGCTAGAGGTATCACCAGTAGGATTCTGGGCTGTATAGCTAGAGGTATAACCATTAGGATGCTGGGCTGTATAGCTAGAGGTATAACCAGCAGGATGCTGTATAGCTAGAGGTATAACCAGTAGGATGCTGGGCTGTATAGCTAGAGGTATCACCAGTAGGATTCTGGGCTGTATAGCTAGAGGTATAACCAGTAGGATGCTCTGCTGTATAGCTAGAGGTATAACCAGTAGGATGCTCTGCTGTATAGCTAGAGGTATAATCAGTAGGATGCTGGGCTGTATAGCTAGAGGTATAACCAGCAGGATGCTGTATAGCTAGAGGTATCACCAGTAGGACGCTGGGCTGTATAGCTAGAGGTATAACCAGTAGGATGCTGGGCTGTATAGCTAGAGGTATAACCAGTAGGATGCTGGGCTGTATAGCTAGTGGTATAACCAGTAGGATGCTGGGCTGTATATCTAGAGGTATCACCAGTAGGATGCTGGGCTGTATAGCTAGAGGTATCACCAGTAGGACGCTCAGCTGTATAGCTAGAGGTATAAGCAGTAGGAGGCTGGGCTGTATAGCTAGAGGTATCACCAGTAGGATTCTGGGTTGTATAGCTAGAGGTATAACCAGTAGGATGCTGGGCTGTATAGCTAGAGGTATAACCAGTAGGATGCTGGACTGTATAGCTAGAGGTATAACCAGTAGGACGCTGGGCTGTATAGCTAGTGGTATAACCAGTAGGATGCTGGGATGTATAGCTAGAGGTATAACCAGTAGGATGCTGGACTGTATAGCTAGAGGTATAACCAGTAGGACGCTGGGCTGTATAGCTAGTGGTATAACCAGTAGGATGCTGGGTTGTATAGCTAGAGGTATAACCAGTAGGATGCTGGGATGTATAGCTAGAGGTATAACCAGTAGGATGCTGGGCTGTATAGCTAGAGGTATAACCAGTAGGATGCTGGGCTGTATAGCTAGAGGTATAACCAGTAGGATGCTGGGCTGTATATCTAGAGGTATCACCAGTAGGATGCTGGGCTGTATAGCTAGAGGTATCACCAGTAGGACGCTCGGCTGTATAGCTAGAGGTATAAGCAGTAGTAGGCTGGGCTGTATAGCTAGAGGTATCACCAGTAGGATTCTGGGTTGTATAGCTAGAGGTATAACCAGTAGGATGCTGGGCTGTATAGCTAGAGGTATAACCAGTAGGATGCTGGACTGTATAGCTAGAGGTATAACCAGTAGGACGCTGGGCTGTATAGCTAGTGGTATAACCAGTAGGATGCTGGGATGTATAGCTAGAGGTATAACCAGTAGGATGCTGGACTGTATAGCTAGAGGTATAACCAGTAGGACGCTGGGCTGTATAGCTAGTGGTATAACCAGTAGGATGCTGGGTTGTATAGCTAGAGGTATAACCAGTAGGATGCTGGGATGTATAGCTAGAGGTATAACCAGTAGGATGCTGGGCTGTATAGCTAGAGGTATAACCAGTAGGATGCTGGGCTGTATAGCTAGAGGTATAACCAGCAGGATGCTGTATAGCTAGAGGTATAACCAGTAGGATGCTGGGCTGTATAGCTAGAGGTATAACCAGTAGGATGCTGGGCTGTATAGCTAGAGGTATAACCAGTAGGATGCTGGGCTGTACAGCTAGAGGTATAATCAGTAGGACGCTGGGCTGTATAGCTAGAGGTATAACAGTAGGACGCTGGGCTGTATAGCTAGAGGTATCACCAGTAGGACGCTGGGCTGTATAGCTAGAGGTATAACCAGTAGGATGCTGGGCTGTATAGCTAGAGGTATCACCAGTAGGATGCTCGGCTGTATAGCTAGAGGTATCACCAGTAGGATGCTCGGCTGTATAGCTAGAGGTATCACCAGTAGGACGCTGGGCTGTATAGCTAGAGGTATAACCAGTAGGATGCTGGGCTGTATAGCTAGAGGTATAACCAGTAGGATGCTCGGCTGTATAGCTAGAGGTATAACCAGTAGGATGCTCGGCTGTATAGCTAGAGGTATAACCAGTAGGATGCTCGGCTGTATAGCTAGCGGTATAACCAGTAGGATGCTCAGCTGTATACATAGAGGTATAACCAGTAGGATGCTGGGATGTATAGATAGAGGTATAACCAGTAGGATGCTCAGCTGTATAGCTAGAGGTATAACCAGTAGGATGCTGGGCTGTATATCTAGAGGTATCACCAGTAGGACGCTGGGTTGTATAGCTAGAGGTATAACCAGTAGGACGCTGGGCTGTATAGCTAGAGGTATAACCAGTAGGATGCTGTATAGCTAGAGGTATAACCAGTAGGATGCTGGGCTGTATAGCTAGAGGTATAACCAGTAGGATGCTCGGCTGTATAGCTAGAGGTATCACCAGTAGGACGCTGGGCTGTATAGCTAGAGGTATCACCAGTAGGATGCTGGGCTGTATAGCTAGAGGTATAACCAGTAGGATGCTCTGCTGTATAGCTAGAGATATAACCAGTAGGATGCTCGGCTGTATAGCTAGAGGTATAACCAGTAGGATGCTCAGCTGTATAGGTAGAGGTATAACCAGTAGGATGCTGGGCTGTATAGCTAGAGGTATAACCAGTAGGATGCTGTACTGTATAGCTAGAGGTATAACCAGTAGGATGCTGGGCTGTATAGCTAGAGGTATAACCAGCAGGACGCTGGGCTGTATAGCTAGAGGTATAACCAGTAGGACGCTGGGATGTATAGCTAGAGGTATAACCAGTAGGATGCTCGGCTGTATAGCTAGAGGTATCACCAGTAGGATTCTGGGCTGTATAGCTAGAGGTATAACCAGTAGGATGCTGGGCTGTATAGCTAGAGGTATAACCAGCAGGATGCTGTATAGCTAGAGGTATAACCAGTAGGATGCTGGGCTGTATAGCTAGAGGTATCACCAGTAGGATTCTGGGCTGTATAGCTAGAGGTATAACCAGTAGGACGCTGGGCTGTATAGCTAGAGGTATAACCAGTAGGATGCTCGGCTGTATAGCTAGAGGTATAATCAGTAGGATGTTGGACTATATAGCTAGAGGTATCACCAGTAGGACGCTGGGCTGTATAGCTAGAGGTATAACCAGTAGGATGCTGGGCTGTATAGCTAGAGGTGTAACCAGTAGGATGCTGGGCTGTATAGCTAGAGGTATCACCAGTAGGATGCTGGGCTGTATAGCTAGAGGTATCACCAGTAGGACGCTCGGCTGTATAGCTAGAGGTATAAGCAGTAGGAGGCTGGGCTGTATAGCTAGAGGTATCACCAGTAGGATTCTGGGTTGTATAGCTAGAGGTATAACCAGTAGGATGCTGGGCTGTACAGCTAGAGGTATAACCAGTAGGATGCTGGGCTGTATAGCTAGAGGTATAACCAGTAGGATGCTGGACTGTATAGCTAGAGGTATAACCAGTAGGATGCTGGGCTGTATAGCTAGAGGTATAATCAGTAGGATGCTGGGCTGTATAGCTAGAGGTATAACCAGCAGGATGCTGTATAGCTAGAGGTATAACCAGTAGGATGCTGGGCTGTATAGCTAGAGGTATAACCAGTAGGATGCTGGGCTGTATAGCTAGAGGTATAACCAGTAGGACGCTGGGCTGTATAGCTAGAGGTATCACCAGTAGGACGCTGGGCTGTATAGCTAGAGGTATAACCAGTAGGATGCTGGGCTGTATAGCTAGAGGTATCACCAGTAGGACGCTGGGCTGTATAGCTAGAGGTATAACCAGTAGGATGCTCAGCTACATAGCTAGAGGTATAACCAGTAGGATGCTCAGCTGTATAGCTAGAGGTATAACCAGTAGGATGCTCTGCTGTATAGCTAGAGATATAACCAGTAGGATGCTGGGCTGTATAGCTAGAGGTATAACCAGCAGGACGCTGGGCTGTATAGCTACAGGTATAACCAGTAGGACGCTGGGATGTATAGCTAGAGGTATAACCAGTAGGATGCTCGGCTGTATAGCTAGAGGTATCACCAGTAGGATGCTGGGATGTATAGCTAGAGGTATAACCAGCAGGATGCTGTATAGCTCGAGGTATAACCAGTAGGATGCTGGGCTGTATAGCTAGAGGTATAACCAGTAGGACGCTGGGCTGTATAGCTAGAGGTATAACCAGTAGGATGCTGGGCTGTATAGCTAGAGGTATAACCAGTAGGATGCTGGGCTGTATAGCTAGAGGTATCACCAGTAGGATGCTCGGCTGTATAGCTAGAGGTATAACCAGTAGGATGCTCGGCTGTATAGCTAGAGGTATAACCAGTAGGATGCTCGGCTGTATACATAGAGGTATCACCAGTAGGATGCTGGGCTGTATAGCTAGTGGTATAACCAGTAGGATGCTGGGCTGTATAGCTAGAGGTATAACCAGTAGGACGCTGGGCTGTATAGCTAGAGGTATAACCAGTAGGATGCTCGGCTGTATAGCTAGAGGTATAACCAGTAGGATGCTGGGCTGTATAGCTAGAGGTATAACCAGTAGGATGCTCGGCTGTATAGCTAGAGGTATAACCAGTAGGATGCTCAGCTGTATAGCTAGAGGTATCACCAGTAGGATGCTGGGCTGTATAGCTAGAGGTATAACCAGTAGGATGCTGGGCTGTATAGCTATAGGTATCACCAGTAGGACGCTCGGCTGTATAGCTAGAGGTATAAGCAGTAGGAGGCTGGGCTGTATAGCTAGAGGTATAACCAGTAGGATTCTGGGTTGTATAGCTAGAGGTATAACCAGTAGGATGCTGGGCTGTATAGCTAGAGGTATAACCAGTAGGATGCTGGACTGTATAGCTAGAGGTATAACCAGTAGGATGCTGGGCTGTATAGCTAGAGGTATAACCAGTAGGATGCTGGGCTGTATAGCTAGAGGTATAACCAGTAGGATGCTGGGCTGTATAGCTAGAGGTATCACCAGTAGGACGCTGGGCTGTATAGCTAGAGGTATAACCAGTAGGATGCTGGGCTGTATAGCTAGAGGTATCACCAGTAGGACGCTGGGCTGTATAGCTAGAGGTATAACCAGTAGGATGCTCAGCTGTATAGCTAGAGGTATCACCAGTAGGATGCTCTGCTGTATAGCTAGAGATATAACCAGTAGGATGCTGGGCTGTATAGCTAGAGGTATAACCAGCAGGACGCTGGGCTGTATAGCTAGAGGTATAACCAGTAGGACGCTGGGATGTATAGCTAGAGGTATAACCAGTAGGATGCTCGGCTGTATAGCTAGAGGTATCACCAGTAGGATGCTGGGATGTATAGCTAGAGGTATAACCAGCAGGATGCTGTATAGCTAGAGGTATAACCAGTAGGATGCTGGGCTGTATAGCTAGAGGTATCACCAGTAGGATTCTGGGCTGTATAGCTAGAGATATAACCAGTAGGATGCTGGGCTGTATAGCTAGAGGTATAACCAGTAGGATGCTGGGCTGTATAGCTAGAGGTATCACCAGTAGGATTCTGGGCTGTATAGCTAGAGGTATAACCAGTAGGATGCTCTGCTGTATAGCTAGAGGTATAACCAGTAGGATGCTCTGCTGTATAGCTAGAGGTATAACCAGTAGGACGCTGGGCTGTATAGCTAGAGGTATAACCAGTAGGACGCTGGGCTGTATAGCTAGAGGTATAACCAGTAGGATGCTGGGCTGTATAGCTAGAGGTATAACCAGTAGGATGCTCAGCTGTATAGCTAGAGGTATAACCAGTAGGATGCTCAGCTGTATAGCTAGAGGTATAACCAGTAGGATGCTCAGCTGTATAGCTAGAGGTATAACCAGTAGGATGCTCGGCTGTATACATAGAGGTATCACCAGTAGGATGCTGGGCTGTATAGCTAGTGGTATAACCAGTAGGATGCTGGGCTGTATAGCTAGAGGTATAACCAGTAGGACGCTGGGCTGTATAGCTAGAGGTATAACCAGTAGGATGCTCGGCTGTATAGCTAGAGGTATAACCAGTAGGATGCTGGGCTGTATAGCTAGAGGTATAACCAGTAGGATGCTCAGCTGTATAGCTAGAGGTATAACCAGTAGGATGCTCAGCTGTATAGCTAGAGGTATCACCAGTAGGATGCTGGGCTGTATAGCTAGTGGTATAACCAGTAGGATGCTGGGCTGTATAGCTATAGGTATCACCAGTAGGACGCTCGGCTGTATAGCTAGAGGTATAAGCAGTAGGAGGCTGGGCTGTATAGCTAGAGGTATCACCAGTAGGATTCTGGGTTGTATAGCTAGAGGTATAACCAGTAGGATGCTGGGCTGTATAGCTAGAGGTATAACCAGTAGGATGCTGGACTGTATAGCTAGAGGTATAACCAGTAGGATGCTGGGCTGTATAGCTAGAGGTATAACCAGTAGGATGCTGGGCTGTATAGCTAGAGGTATAACCAGTAGGATGCTGGGCTGTATAGCTAGAGGTATCACCAGTAGGACGCTGGGCTGTATAGCTAGGGGTATAACCAGTAGGATGCTGGGCTGTATAGCTAGAGGTATCACCAGTAGGACGCTGGGCTGTATAGCTAGAGGTATAACCAGTAGGATGCTCAGCTACATAGCTAGAGGTATAACCAGTAGGATGCTCAGCTGTATAGCTAGAGGTATCACCAGTAGGATGCTGGGCTGTATAGCTAGAGGTATAACCAGTAGGATGCTCTGCTGTATAGCTAGAGATATAACCAGTAGGATGCTGGGCTGTATAGCTAGAGGTATAACCAGCAGGACGCTGGGCTGTATAGCTAGAGGTATAACCAGTAGGACGCTGGGATATATAGCTAGAGGTATAACCAGTAGGATGCTCGGCTGTATAGCTAGAGGTATCACCAGTAGGATGCTGGGATGTATAGCTAGAGGTATAACCAGCAGGATGCTGTATAGCTAGAGGTATAACCAGTAGGATGCTGGGCTGTATAGCTAGAGGTATCACCAGTAGGATTCTGGGCTGTATAGCTAGAGGTATAACCATTAGGATGCTGGGCTGTATAGCTAGAGGTATAACCAGCAGGATGCTGTATAGCTAGAGGTATAACCAGTAGGATGCTGGGCTGTATAGCTAGAGGTATCACCAGTAGGATTCTGGGCTGTATAGCTAGAGGTATAACCAGTAGGATGCTCTGCTGTATAGCTAGAGGTATAACCAGTAGGATGCTCTGCTGTATAGCTAGAGGTATAATCAGTAGGATGCTGGGCTGTATAGCTAGAGGTATAACCAGCAGGATGCTGTATAGCTAGAGGTATCACCAGTAGGACGCTGGGCTGTATAGCTAGAGGTATAACCAGTAGGATGCTGGGCTGTATAGCTAGAGGTATAACCAGTAGGATGCTGGGCTGTATAGCTAGTGGTATAACCAGTAGGATGCTGGGCTGTATATCTAGAGGTATCACCAGTAGGATGCTGGGCTGTATAGCTAGAGGTATCACCAGTAGGACGCTCGGCTGTATAGCTAGAGGTATAAGCAGTAGGAGGCTGGGCTGTATAGCTAGAGGTATCACCAGTAGGATTCTGGGTTGTATAGCTAGAGGTATAACCAGTAGGATGCTGGGCTGTATAGCTAGAGGTATAACCAGTAGGATGCTGGACTGTATAGCTAGAGGTATAACCAGTAGGACGCTGGGCTGTATAGCTAGTGGTATAACCAGTAGGATGCTGGGATGTATAGCTAGAGGTATAACCAGTAGGATGCTGGACTGTATAGCTAGAGGTATAACCAGTAGGACGCTGGGCTGTATAGCTAGTGGTATAACCAGTAGGATGCTGGGTTGTATAGCTAGAGGTATAACCAGTAGGATGCTGGGATGTATAGCTAGAGGTATAACCAGTAGGATGCTGGGCTGTATAGCTAGAGGTATAACCAGTAGGATGCTGGGCTGTATAGCTAGAGGTATAACCAGTAGGATGCTGGGCTGTATATCTAGAGGTATCACCAGTAGGATGCTGGGCTGTATAGCTAGAGGTATCACCAGTAGGACGCTCGGCTGTATAGCTAGAGGTATAAGCAGTAGTAGGCTGGGCTGTATAGCTAGAGGTATCACCAGTAGGATTCTGGGTTGTATAGCTAGAGGTATAACCAGTAGGATGCTGGGCTGTATAGCTAGAGGTATAACCAGTAGGATGCTGGACTGTATAGCTAGAGGTATAACCAGTAGGACGCTGGGCTGTATAGCTAGTGGTATAACCAGTAGGATGCTGGGATGTATAGCTAGAGGTATAACCAGTAGGATGCTGGACTGTATAGCTAGAGGTATAACCAGTAGGACGCTGGGCTGTATAGCTAGTGGTATAACCAGTAGGATGCTGGGTTGTATAGCTAGAGGTATAACCAGTAGGATGCTGGGATGTATAGCTAGAGGTATAACCAGTAGGATGCTGGGCTGTATAGCTAGAGGTATAACCAGTAGGATGCTGGGCTGTATAGCTAGAGGTATAACCAGCAGGATGCTGTATAGCTAGAGGTATAACCAGTAGGATGCTGGGCTGTATAGCTAGAGGTATAACCAGTAGGATGCTGGGCTGTATAGCTAGAGGTATAACCAGTAGGATGCTGGGCTGTACAGCTAGAGGTATAATCAGTAGGACGCTGGGCTGTATAGCTAGAGGTATAACAGTAGGACGCTGGGCTGTATAGCTAGAGGTATCACCAGTAGGACGCTGGGCTGTATAGCTAGAGGTATAACCAGTAGGATGCTGGGCTGTATAGCTAGAGGTATCACCAGTAGGATGCTCGGCTGTATAGCTAGAGGTATCACCAGTAGGATGCTCGGCTGTATAGCTAGAGGTATCACCAGTAGGACGCTGGGCTGTATAGCTAGAGGTATAACCAGTAGGATGCTGGGCTGTATAGCTAGAGGTATAACCAGTAGGATGCTCGGCTGTATAGCTAGAGGTATAACCAGTAGGATGCTCGGCTGTATAGCTAGAGGTATAACCAGTAGGATGCTCGGCTGTATAGCTAGCGGTATAACCAGTAGGATGCTCAGCTGTATACATAGAGGTATAACCAGTAGGATGCTGGGATGTATAGATAGAGGTATAACCAGTAGGATGCTCAGCTGTATAGCTAGAGGTATAACCAGTAGGATGCTGGGCTGTATATCTAGAGGTATCACCAGTAGGACGCTGGGTTGTATAGCTAGAGGTATAACCAGTAGGACGCTGGGCTGTATAGCTAGAGGTATAACCAGTAGGATGCTGTATAGCTAGAGGTATAACCAGTAGGATGCTGGGCTGTATAGCTAGAGGTATAACCAGTAGGATGCTCGGCTGTATAGCTAGAGGTATCACCAGTAGGACGCTGGGCTGTATAGCTAGAGGTATCACCAGTAGGATGCTGGGCTGTATAGCTAGAGGTATAACCAGTAGGATGCTCTGCTGTATAGCTAGAGATATAACCAGTAGGATGCTCGGCTGTATAGCTAGAGGTATAACCAGTAGGATGCTCAGCTGTATAGGTAGAGGTATAACCAGTAGGATGCTGGGCTGTATAGCTAGAGGTATAACCAGTAGGATGCTGTACTGTATAGCTAGAGGTATAACCAGTAGGATGCTGGGCTGTATAGCTAGAGGTATAACCAGCAGGACGCTGGGCTGTATAGCTAGAGGTATAACCAGTAGGACGCTGGGATGTATAGCTAGAGGTATAACCAGTAGGATGCTCGGCTGTATAGCTAGAGGTATCACCAGTAGGATTCTGGGCTGTATAGCTAGAGGTATAACCAGTAGGATGCTGGGCTGTATAGCTAGAGGTATAACCAGCAGGATGCTGTATAGCTAGAGGTATAACCAGTAGGATGCTGGGCTGTATAGCTAGAGGTATCACCAGTAGGATTCTGGGCTGTATAGCTAGAGGTATAACCAGTAGGACGCTGGGCTGTATAGCTAGAGGTATAACCAGTAGGATGCTCGGCTGTATAGCTAGAGGTATAATCAGTAGGATGTTGGACTATATAGCTAGAGGTATCACCAGTAGGACGCTGGGCTGTATAGCTAGAGGTATAACCAGTAGGATGCTGGGCTGTATAGCTAGAGGTGTAACCAGTAGGATGCTGGGCTGTATAGCTAGAGGTATCACCAGTAGGATGCTGGGCTGTATAGCTAGAGGTATCACCAGTAGGACGCTCGGCTGTATAGCTAGAGGTATAAGCAGTAGGAGGCTGGGCTGTATAGCTAGAGGTATCACCAGTAGGATTCTGGGTTGTATAGCTAGAGGTATAACCAGTAGGATGCTGGGCTGTACAGCTAGAGGTATAACCAGTAGGATGCTGGGCTGTATAGCTAGAGGTATAACCAGTAGGATGCTGGACTGTATAGCTAGAGGTATAACCAGTAGGATGCTGGGCTGTATAGCTAGAGGTATAATCAGTAGGATGCTGGGCTGTATAGCTAGAGGTATAACCAGCAGGATGCTGTATAGCTAGAGGTATAACCAGTAGGATGCTGGGCTGTATAGCTAGAGGTATAACCAGTAGGATGCTGGGCTGTATAGCTAGAGGTATAACCAGTAGGACGCTGGGCTGTATAGCTAGAGGTATCACCAGTAGGACGCTGGGCTGTATAGCTAGAGGTATAACCAGTAGGATGCTGGGCTGTATAGCTAGAGGTATCACCAGTAGGACGCTGGGCTGTATAGCTAGAGGTATAACCAGTAGGATGCTCAGCTACATAGCTAGAGGTATAACCAGTAGGATGCTCAGCTGTATAGCTAGAGGTATAACCAGTAGGATGCTCTGCTGTATAGCTAGAGATATAACCAGTAGGATGCTGGGCTGTATAGCTAGAGGTATAACCAGCAGGACGCTGGGCTGTATAGCTACAGGTATAACCAGTAGGACGCTGGGATGTATAGCTAGAGGTATAACCAGTAGGATGCTCGGCTGTATAGCTAGAGGTATCACCAGTAGGATGCTGGGATGTATAGCTAGAGGTATAACCAGCAGGATGCTGTATAGCTCGAGGTATAACCAGTAGGATGCTGGGCTGTATAGCTAGAGGTATAACCAGTAGGACGCTGGGCTGTATAGCTAGAGGTATAACCAGTAGGATGCTGGGCTGTATAGCTAGAGGTATAACCAGTAGGATGCTGGGCTGTATAGCTAGAGGTATCACCAGTAGGATGCTCGGCTGTATAGCTAGAGGTATAACCAGTAGGATGCTCGGCTGTATAGCTAGAGGTATAACCAGTAGGATGCTCGGCTGTATAGCTAGCGGTATAACCAGTAGGATGCTCAGCTGTATAGCTAGAGGTATAACCAGTAGGATGCTGGGCTGTATATCTAGAGGTATCACCAGTAGGACGCTGGGTTGTATAGCTAGAGGTATCACCAGTAGGATGCTG
The DNA here is from genome assembly GCA_947044405.1 of Leptodactylus fallax. Taxonomy (NCBI): domain Eukaryota; kingdom Metazoa; phylum Chordata; class Amphibia; order Anura; family Leptodactylidae; genus Leptodactylus; species Leptodactylus fallax. Next base: position 39,903 of record CAMRHE010000988.1, on the reverse strand, counting down.
GGCTGTATATCTAGAGGTATCACCAGTAGGACGCTGGGCTGTATAGCTAGAGGTATCACCAGTAGGACGCTGGGCTGTATAGCTAGAGGTATAACCAGTAGGATGCTCAGCTGTATAGCTAGAGGTATAACCAGTAGGACGCTGGGATGTATAGCTAGAGGTATAACCAGTAGGATGCTGGGCTGTATAGCTAGAGGTATAACCAGTAGGATGCTGGGCTGTATATCTAGAGGTATCACCAGTAGGACGCTGGGCTGTATAGCTAGAGGTATAAGCAGTAGGATGCTTGGCTGTATAGCTAGAGGTATAAGCAGTAGGATGCTTGGCTGTATACATAGAGGTATCACCAGTAGGATTCTGGGCTGTATAGCTAGAGGTATCACCAGTAGGATGCTGGGCTGTATAGCTAGAGGTATCACCAGTAGGACGCTCGGCTGTATAGCTAGAGGTATAACCAGTAGGATGCTGGGATGTATATATAGAGGTATCACCAGTAGGATGCTGGGATGTATATATAGAGGTATAAACAGTAGGATTCTGGGCTGTATAGCTAGAGGTGTAACCAGTAGGATGCTGGGCTGTATAGCTAGAGGTATCACCAGTAGGATGCTGGGATGTATATATAGAGGTATCACCAGTAGGATGCTGGGATGTATATATAGAGGTATAACCAGTAGGATGCTGGGCTGTATAGTTAGAGGTATCACCAGTAGGACGCTGGGCTGTATATATATAGAGGTATCACCAGTAGGATGCTGGGCTGTATAGTTAGAGGTATCACCAGTAGGATGCTGGGCTGTATAGCTAGAGGTATCACCAGTAGGACGCTGGGCTGTATATATATAGAGGTATCACCAGTAGGATGCTGGGCTGTATAGCTAGAGGTATAACCAGTAGGACGCTGGGATGTATAGCTAGAGGTATAACCAGTAGGATGCTGGGCTGTATACATAGAGGTATCACCAGTAGGATGCTGGGCTGTATAGCTAGAGGTATCACCAGTAGGATGCTCGGCTGTATAGCTAGAGGTATCACCAGTAGGATGCTCGGCTGTATAGCTAGAGGTATCACCAGTAGGACGCTGGGCTGTATAGCTAGAGGTATAACCAGTAGGATGCTGGGCTGTATAGCTAGAGGTATAACCAGTAGGATGCTCGGCTGTATAGCTAGAGGTATAACCAGTAGGATGCTCGGCTGTATAGCTAGAGGTATAACCAGTAGGATGCTCGGCTGTATAGCTAGCGGTATAACCAGTAGGATGCTCAGCTGTATACATAGAGGTATAACCAGTAGGATGCTGGGATGTATAGATAGAGGTATAACCAGTAGGATGCTCAGCTGTATAGCTAGAGGTATAACCAGTAGGATGCTGGGCTGTATATCTAGAGGTATCACCAGTAGGACGCTGGGTTGTATAGCTAGAGGTATAACCAGTAGGACGCTGGGCTGTATAGCTAGAGGTATAACCAGTAGGATGCTGTATAGCTAGAGGTATAACCAGTAGGATGCTGGGCTGTATAGCTAGAGGTATAACCAGTAGGATGCTCGGCTGTATAGCTAGAGGTATCACCAGTAGGACGCTGGGCTGTATAGCTAGAGGTATCACCAGTAGGATGCTGGGCTGTATAGCTAGAGGTATAACCAGTAGGATGCTCTGCTGTATAGCTAGAGATATAACCAGTAGGATGCTGGGCTGTATAGCTAGAGGTATAACCAGCAGGACGCTGGGCTGTATAGCTAGAGGTATAACCAGTAGGACGCTGGGCTGTATAGCTAGAGGTATAACCAGTAGGATGCTCGGCTGTATAGCTAGAGGTATCACCAGTAGGATTCTGGGCTGTATAGCTAGAGGTATAACCAGTAGGATGCTGGGCTGTATAGCTAGAGGTATAACCAGCAGGATGCTGTATAGCTAGAGGTATAACCAGTAGGATGCTGGGCTGTATAGCTAGAGGTATCACCAGTAGGATTCTGGGCTGTATAGCTAGAGGTATAACCAGTAGGACGCTGGGCTGTATAGCTAGAGGTATAACCAGTAGGATGCTCGGCTGTATAGCTAGAGGTATAATCAGTAGGATGCTGGACTTTATAGCTAGAGGTATCACCAGTAGGACGCTGGGCTGTATAGCTAGAGGTATAACCAGTAGGATGCTGGGCTGTATAGCTAGAGGTATAACCAGTAGGATGCTGGGCTGTATAGCTAGAGGTATCACCAGTAGGATGCTGGGCTGTATAGCTAGAGGTATCACCAGTAGGACGCTCGGCTGTATAGCTAGAGGTATAAGCAGTAGGAGGCTGGGCTGTATAGCTAGAGGTATCACCAGTAGGATTCTGGGTTGTATAGCTAGAGGTATAACCAGTAGGATGCTGGGCTGTACAGCTAGAGGTATAACCAGTAGGATGCTGGGCTGTATAGCTAGAGGTATAACCAGTAGGATGCTGGACTGTATAGCTAGAGGTATAACCAGTAGGATGCTGGGCTGTATAGCTAGAGGTATAATCAGTAGGATGCTGGGCTGTATAGCTAGAGGTATAACCAGCAGGATGCTGTATAGCTAGAGGTATAACCAGTAGGATGCTGGGCTGTATAGCTAGAGGTATAACCAGTAGGATGCTGGGCTGTATAGCTAGAGGTATAACCAGTAGGACGCTGGGCTGTATAGCTAGAGGTATCACCAGTAGGACGCTGGGCTGTATAGCTAGAGGTATAACCAGTAGGATGCTGGGCTGTATAGCTAGAGGTATCACCAGTAGGACGCTGGGCTGTATAGCTAGAGGTATAACCAGTAGGATGCTCAGCTACATAGCTAGAGGTATAACCAGTAGGATGCTCAGCTGTATAGCTAGAGGTATAACCAGTAGGATGCTCTGCTGTATAGCTAGAGATATAACCAGTAGGATGCTGGGCTGTATAGCTAGAGGTATAACCAGCAGGACGCTGGGCTGTATAGCTAGAGGTATAACCAGTAGGACGCTGGGATGTATAGCTAGAGGTATAACCAGTAGGATGCTCGGCTGTATAGCTAGAGGTATCACCAGTAGGATGCTGGGATGTATAGCTAGAGGTATAACCAGCAGGATGCTGTATAGCTAGAGGTATAACCAGTAGGATGCTGGGCTGTATAGCTAGAGGTATAACCAGTAGGACGCTGGGCTGTATAGCTAGAGGTATAACCAGTAGGATGCTGGGCTGTATAGCTAGAGGTATAACCAGTAGGATGCTGGGCTGTATAGCTAGAGGTATCACCAGTAGGATTCTGGGCTGTATAGCTAGAGGTATAACCAGTAGGATGCTGGGCTGTATAGCTAGAGGTATAACCAGTAGGATGCTCGGCTGTATAGCTAGAGGTATAACCAGTAGGATGCTGGGCTGTATAGCTAGAGGTATAACCAGTAGGATGCTCGGCTGTATAGCTAGAGGTATAACCAGTAGGATGCTCGGCTGTATAGCTAGAGGTATAACCAGTAGGATGCTCGGCTGTATAGCTAGCGGTATAACCAGTAGGATGCTCAGCTGTATAGCTAGAGGTATAACCAGTAGGATTCTGGGCTGTATATCTAGAGGTATCACCAGTAGGACGCTGGGTTGTATAGCTAGAGGTATCACCAGTAGGATGCTGGGCTGTATATCTAGAGGTATCACCAGTAGGACGCTGGGCTGTATAGCTAGAGGTATCACCAGTAGGACGCTGGGCTGTATAGCTAGAGGTATAACCAGTAGGATGCTCAGCTGTATAGCTAGAGGTATAACCAGTAGGACGCTGGGATGTATAGCTAGAGGTATAACCAGTAGGATGCTGGGCTGTATAGCTAGAGGTATAACCAGTAGGATGCTGGGCTGTATATCTAGAGGTATCACCAGTAGGACGCTGGGCTGTATAGCTAGAGGTATAAGCAGTAGGATGCTTGGCTGTATAGCTAGAGGTATAAGCAGTAGGATGCTTGGCTGTATACATAGAGGTATCACCAGTAGGATTCTGGGCTGTATAGCTAGAGGTATCACCAGTAGGATGCTGGGCTGTATAGCTAGAGGTATCACCAGTAGGACGCTCGGCTGTATAGCTAGAGGTATAACCAGTAGGATGCTGGGATGTATATATAGAGGTATCACCAGTAGGATGCTGGGATGTATATATAGAGGTATAACCAGTAGGATTCTGGGCTGTATAGCTAGAGGTGTAACCAGTAGGATGCTGGGCTGTATAGCTAGAGGTATCACCAGTAGGATGCTGGGATGTATATATAGAGGTATCACCAGTAGGATGCTGGGATGTATATATAGAGGTATAACCAGTAGGATGCTGGGCTGTATAGTTAGAGGTATCACCAGTAGGACGCTGGGCTGTATATATATAGAGGTATCACCAGTAGGATGCTGGGCTGTATAGTTAGAGGTATCACCAGTAGGATGCTGGGCTGTATAGCTAGAGGTATAACCAGTAGGACGCTGGGCTGTATATATATAGAGGTATCACCAGTAGGATGCTGGGCTGTATAGCTAGAGGTATAACCAGTAGGACGCTGGGCTGTATAGCTAGAGGTATCACCAGTAGGACGATCGGCTGTATAGCTACATGTGCCATGATTGGTTGTTATTGGTAATTTTTTTTAAATTTTTTTTTCTATTGTAATTTTTATTGAAAAGGGGAAGGACCGCAGTTATGTGGGACAGCAGGGTAAAGAACTGCTTCGGTGCGATACCAAGGCTTCAGCTTTGATAAAACACCCCACAACGGGCAGTCTTAACCTCCAGATAGTCTACGACTGGTCAGATATGGAATTCCCCCAGATAATTCTCCCATTTGTGCATGTAGTGAACATCTCGGGGATCTGATCAGAATCCCCTATATATCAGATATAAGACTTGCAGTGGAGCAGTCAGACTTTTCGGGGTGGGGAGGGAGACCTAAGGGCCTCGAATAGATAGAGGGAGGGATAGGAATCCTAGATTGTAAATGGGAGCAGGTGCGAAGGTCTGTGATGTCAGCAAAGCGGAACAAGCCCGCCCATAGCTAACAATCTGACCATGCTGCTGTCCACCTGGGGGAAAGAAAAGGCCAATGTAGAGGGAGAGCAGGGGGAGCGAGCAGTACATGTGCACCAACATCTCTGGTTAGTGCCATACGGCCCAGGAGCAAGCCCGATGACAGACCATGAGGGCTCATCCAGAGAAGGGAGATGGGACAATGGGGGGCAAAGTATAACTTCTCAATTTCCATCCTTTTAGAACAGGCCAATAGCGTAGACCACACCGGCCCCAATAATATAAGACTAGATTAGATAAGACAAGACCTCTTTTAGCCTTCGGAGTCATTAACAATGATCTAGTCAGTGTCTCCCACCGGCCCACATGAACTGCGGTATGGAGCCCTGTAAGGACCGAAGGTCCCTCAAGGGGACAGGAATCCGGTCTCAAACTAGTAAAGATGCTTAGGCAAGATGATCCGGCCAGAGTGAGAGAGATCAGAAGGGTTAACCTTATAGTAAGAAGGGTCCTAAATTGTCTAAAGAGTGGAGGGAAGAAGGTCTGATACAAGGAGGGGAAAGAACCAGCGAGCCCAATATCCAAGGACTTTAGGAAAGACTCCGACCAGCTCTACTTACAGTTAGTATTCAGTCCTGACAAGTGGGGCTGAGGGGTTTCAATGGGAAGGGCCTCGGACTTGCATGTATTAATTTTATAGCCTGAGAGGTGACCTGCGATCAACCTTCTTTACCTCACATGCCGTGAGCGGACCGGGTTCACAGGATAATATGAAACAAGCTTTATAAATTTTATATATCTATTAACCCAAGTGGGTCGGTACTAGGCACTAACATATACAGAAATACATAGCAATGGATTATCAAACAAATACAGGTAAAAGCACACTACAGTACAGAAAATAAAATGGGAATAAAAGACAGAAAAGTATTACCCAGACCGAGTTTGTAGTCTGATTCTCTGGGCCTCAGGGCACTTCCTTAAGCAAGTTACAGAGCAGCTCACCCCTAGCTGCCTCCTTCCTCGCAGTATAAGGCTAGTGTTCCCTCCAGGTAGCCCCTTCCTCTCAACCCACTGCAGGACCCAAGGAAAGTGGGATGTTTTCCTAGCTGGGGAAAGGTGTGTGTCTGAGGGTCACTAGCCCTCTTCCCCCCCCTTTAACATCTGTTGTCCACGGGGTCATAAACTGGCTGGCCAGAAAGGCCCTCTCCCATGGTATACACCTAAAACCACTGAAGCGAATTGTCCACCAATGTAAACACAGCTTAAACCCAACATTCCTAAAGGTATGTAAGACTAATATGAATAAGGAGTAATACATTTCAGAGAAAAATACATAACTGGGGGTCGCATCATCACAGGAGGGTAATATGGAGGTTGGTACGGGTGAGAAGTATATCATCTGCGAACAGAGACGGCTTAAACTCCCTGTCCCTAACCTTAACCCCCGAGATGTCTGGGTTCAAACGAATGGCCACCGCCAGGCGCTCCAATGCAAAGGGCAAATACGAAGGAAGAGGGGGGAGGCGTGAGGGAGTTTAATGGTGGCCGAGGGTTCGAGTAGAGGCTCTGGATCGCAGTCAGGAAAGGACCCCTGAGACCAAAGGCCTTCAGAGCAGCAAACATGGAAGGCCACCCCAAGCAGATCTGCTGAGCACCAAAGCTTCAAAACCAGACCTGGAGACAACGTCAATCAGATCAATTGTTCTCCTGGTATTATCACCGCTATGGCAGACAAGGACAACCTGGTCCTCATGTATCACATGTGGAAGGCACACATTGAGCCTAGAAGCCAGAATCTTGGTGAACAGCTTAAGATCTAAATTCAGAGGAGCAATGGGGATAAAATTTTTGCAGTCCATATGGTCTCTACCCGGATTGGGGACAAGTGTAAGAAATGAGTGGAGTCAGGTATAGGGGACCGGTCGTAAACGTATTAAACAGGGAGACGAGGTGGGGACAAGATCAGCCCAAATACTGTATAGTAAAGGTAAGTAAATCCATCTGGGCCGGGGACTAACCACTTGGTAGATCTTTAAGGATCTGCTCTATTCATTGGCAGTGATGGGCTCATTAAGGAGGGAGAGGGCATAAGAGCAGGTAAGTGAGAGGATCGCAAGTAATCTCCCAAAATCGCATCCCTCTCAGCCGGATCAGACCTGACGGGAGCGAGTACAGTTTGGAATAAGAATCATGGGACATGGGGGCGATCTCGGACAGAATTATAGATCATGCACTGTCAGAACGCCGTAAGGCATACGCTGTACCCCCTTGCGCTGAGGTGGTGGAGGGCTTGGAGGAGGCAGGGAGGGGAGGGGAGGCAAATCAAAGGAAGCTGCAGGGAGGGGAGTAAGTCCAGGACGCCCTGAATCAGTAGGGGCCCCAGGCTAGACTGGTTATTGTGGGAGGAGAGAGGCGAGGGGGCCACAGGGCTCACCTGGGGATCCAGGCTGGGAAGATGGCGCCGGCCTGACGTCTAACAGCCGGTGATCCAGGACTGCAGGTGAGAGCAGCTCATCCACAGGCTGTGTTGATCCTGACGTCCTGATGTAGCGGGGAGCACAGGGAGAGACGCTGCAGCGCCCCCAGGAGACACCATGCAGGTGCCGGCATGTGCTCAGCGCCCGCACGTGCCAGGGAGTGATGCCAGGGTGTGGAGATCGAGTGTGCCATAAGAGACTACCGTTGCAGGCAGGCGTCCAGGGCAAACCTCCCAACCGTCCTGTATTCAGCGGGACAGTCCCAGATTCCGGGTCCTGTCCTGGTAGGCAGGAGGTATGTCCCGGATTCAACTCAACATGGCCTTACTGAGCCGCCTCGTGCGCTCCCCCTGCTGGCAGAAGTTTTGTCCGTCACAGAACCACGGAGGGAAAAGATCAAAAAACATGGAGGCGGCAAACGCTGCGAAAACCGCGGCTCAGCTGATGTCCATGGGAAGGGCCGGGATGCTCCACAATGGAAGCCATTATCAGTGCGGGGCCCTCTCAGCATCACCTGAGGGCCCACACTGTCCTGAGCGACCTGTTTGCCCTCCTGGCATTGGTCACCACCAACAGAGAAACCTGGATCGTCCTGATAAAAATCTCTCTGAGGAGGTGGCACCCACCTTTCCCAGGCACCTGAATGTAACCCTCCCTACTCATGCTGTGTAACTAGAAGCTCCCGGGGCCCCATCGCCATGTGCTATGTATAATACTGGTGCCTCACCATGCTGTAATGAGTATTGGGGCCCCACAGTGACCTCTGCACCCCTATAGCTGCACCCTGCAGTGATATATGCAGAAGCTTTCCCAGGCTCCTGTGTGGCACTCTCCTCCTGTTCTGTGTACTATGAGGTTCTGGCTATTATGAGGTTCTGCAGCAGCTGGGGCAATACACAAGATCATTATTATTCCTGCTTGCCATTGCTCCTTATAAAGAGTTTCTGCAGCAGCTGAGGCTATGCACTGCATAATACACACTCGGTTGCTGCAGAACCTCTTTCATAGAGCCATTTATTTCTCTATATTGTGTCAGGCCTCCTCTTCCATCGTGTCCGTGGCCTCTCATGTGGCCGTTCAGGTGGGCTCAGAGTGAGGGGTGACATCTAGGAGGGGGAGGGGACTGTAGTGTAAGGTCTGGAGCTGGGTGACCGGGTGACCACAACATTCCACTCCACACCCTCCAAAATGGTGGCTTATGGTCACAATAACAAGTAAAGCAGCTCTGGAGCATAAACTTCTGAGTCGGGGCCTTCCTAGGGAGGTGACGGGTGATACCTCGGGCTGCGGGTAACTGATGGCGACCCACGAGATAAGACCAGTCTGGTCTGAAATCCTCTTTATTCATGTACAAGACATTTACAGAAGCCGCAGCTCGGACCTGGCGGTGACCGAGAGCCTCACATGGTTAAATAGGGGCGGGGCTGACTCATGGGTGTGGTGTCAGTAGTCAGGTGGGAGGGGTCGGGCGCAGGGACTATCCGTTCTTGTTCTGTACCCGGATGAGGCTGAAGCACAGACCGCAGGCCTCATAGCAGGGGTCACACAGGCAGTGGACGCAGGAGCTCCAGAACATCTTCAGGCAGGAGAAGTTCATGTTCCAGATCTTCATGCAGGGCCCGACGCACCACACGTGACAGCACTGGATACAGGCGAAGTCCAGGGCCCAGCAGAAGGCCAGCGGGCAGCCGCACAGCACCGACAGCACAATGTAGCAGCAGCTCTTCACCCCGCCAAAGGTCTTGTAGGACATTGACCAGACCCCGGGGATGCTGTGAGAGCCCTCAGGCTCCCCGAAGGCGTCTTCAAAGAGAACCTGCAGGAAGCAGAAGATCCATAAGTGGAGGGTTCAAAGGGCGTTCAGCCCACTCACCCCAGTATACGCCCACTGTAATCCTGAGGGGTCGCTGACCCCACATCTCCTGATCAGAGGACACGAGCAGCCACCTGACACTGAGCACACTGCACTATAGCACCCCCTGGGGGTCAACCCTATATATCCAAGGGGTTCATCCAATGGACTTATAGACGGCTTTTCACCCTTCTCTCATCCTTTAATAGCCCCCCTCCGCTGATTCAGGCGCGGTTAGAATTTTCTCTCTCGCCCCACCAGTGCCAAGCAATCAGTGCTGGTAGTTTTGGTGCCTGATCTGGTAACTAGACTCCCTAATGACAAGTGGGTGGTGTCTGGAAGGAGCAGGTAAGGGGGCGTGACTCAGAGCTCCAATCAGAAGTAAACAGTGTCCCTTGCCTGCTCCTCCCAGACATCACCCACTTGTCATTAGGGAGCCTAGTTACCATATCAGGCACCAAAACTACCAGCACTGATTTCTCGAGAACGGCGGGGGAGAGAGACTAGATTCCAACTGCGCAGAGAGGGGGTTATTAAAGGATGAGATGGAATGGAGGGGGTGGAGTTCTAAAGAGTCTGAGCCCTGGAAATAAAACTCCATCATATAACAAGATCTCTGCTTGCTGTCAGTAAATGAGAATTTTACTTTACACAGCTGAGAGTTTGTTAGAATGCAGAAGCAGCAATCCCCGTCTCCTGTCCTGACACTTTGTTACAATGTATCAGTCTGGAGATTGTCTGGACCGGATACAATAGTTGCAGACTCTCAGCTGTGAGAAGTCGCCTTATAGGTTATGATGCGTCCCGTGCCCGCTGCTCCTCTCTGCTGCCATCTGCGCCCCCTGTAGAGAGGAAATGCCAGCCTGTATCTAACCTCCCCACTGATACATCTACTGCACATCCTGACCCCAAACTGATACATTGTAACAAACTATCAGGACAAGAGAGAGATTTCTGCTATCTAGACTGGATACATTGTATCAAACCCTCAGCTGTGAGCTATACAAGGCTGTCATTAGATCTTGTAATTGTGAATTGTGGTGCGGTCTGTGGGACAGCTGTGATGTCTGAAATGTCCCCTGACCCCAGTTATACTGTGAGACCCCCGCAGCACTCACCCGGACGTGCTCGTTCATGTTGTTGGGGTCGCGGTTGTCCATGTCGAGGGGCATGGGCTCGCTGGGGAGGGACTTGGGTTCGGGCATGGTGACTTCTCTGCGGTCAGCTCTGTCTCTGCGGTCGGTCAGCTCTGTCTCTGCGGTCAGTCAGCTCTGTCTCTGCAGTCGGTCAGCTCTGTCTCTGCAGTCGGTCAGCTCTGTCTCTTCTTATAAAGCTGCACAGTGGAGGTTTCCATGGGGCTGAGCATCAAACAGCGGCCGCCGCCCGTCCATGGTTACCCCGTACCTGAGAGCAGGTGTTATGGAAACTGTCAAAGTCACTGACAATGGGGTCAGAAGTCATAGAGCAAGGTCAGGAAGATCAAAGCTGAGACTGCGCAAGATATATATATATAGTATAGTGGGGAGAAGTGGATCGCTGTATACAATATACAGTGGGGAAAAAAAGTATTTAGTCAGCGACCAATTGTGCAAGTTCTCCCACTTATAAAGATGAGGCCGGCCTGTAATTGTCATCATAGGTAGACCTCAACTATGAGAGACAAAATGAGAAAACTAATCCAGAAAATCACATTGTCTGATTTTTTTAATGAATTTATTTGCAAATTATGGTGGAAAATAAGTATTTGGTCACCTACAAACAAGCAAGATTTCTGTCTCTCACAGCCCTGTAACTTCTTCTTTAAGAGGCTCCTCTGTCCTCCACTCATTACCTGTAGTAATGGCTCCTGTGTGACATTGTTATCAGTATAAAAGACTCCTGTCCACAACCTCAGTCACACTCCAAACTCCACTATGGTGAAGACCAAAGAGCTGTGGAAGGACCAGAAACAAAATGGTAGCCCTGCACCAGGCGGGGAAGACTGAATCTGCAATAGGCAAGCAGCTTGGTGTGAAGAAATCACCTGTGGGAGCAATAATTAGAAAATGGAAGACATACAAGACCACTGATAATCTCCCTCCATCAGGGGCTCCACGCAAGATCTCACCCCGTGGGGTCAAAATGATCACAAGAACGGTGAGCAAAAATCCCAGAACCCCACGGGGGGGACCTAGTGAGTGACCTGCAGAAAGCTGGGACTAACGTAACAAAGGCTACCGTCAGTAACACACTACGCCGCCAGGGACTCAGATCCTGCAGTGCCAGACGTGTCCTCCTGCTTAAGCCAGTACATATCCGGGCCCGTCTGAAGTTTGCTAGAGAGCATTTGGATGTTCCAGAAGAGTATTGGGAGAATGTCATATGGTCAGATGAAACCAAAGTAGAACTGTTTGGTAGAAACACAACTCGTGGTGTTTGGAGGAGAGTGAATGCTGAGTTGTATCCAGAGAACACCAGACCTACTGTGAAGCATGGGGGGGCAACATCATGTATGGGGCTGTTTCTCTGCAAAGGGACCAGGACGACTGATCCGTGTACATGAAAGAATGAATGGGGCCATGTATGGTGAGATTGTGAGTGCAAACCTCCTTCCATCAGCAAGGGCATTGAAGATGAAACGTGGCTGGGTCTTTCAGCATGACAATGATCCCAAGCACACCGCCAGGGCAACGAAGGAGCGGCTTCGTAAGAAGCATTTCAAGGTCCTGGAGTGGCCTAGCCACTCTCCAGATCTCAGCCCCATAGAAAACCTTTGGAGGGAGATGAAAGTCCGTGTTGTTCAGCGACAGCCCCAAAACATCCCTGCTCTAGAGGAGATCTGCATGGAGGAATGGGCCGACATACCAGCAACAGTGTGTGCCAACCTTGTGAAGACTTACAGGAAACGTTTCACCTCTGTCATTGCCAACAAAGGAGATAGAACAAAGGATTGAGATGAACTTTTGTTATTGACCAAATCCTTATTTTCCACCATAATTTGCAAATAAATTCTGTAAAAATCAGACAATGTGATTTTCTGGATTAGTTTTCTCATTTTGTCTCTCATAGTTGAGGTCTACCTATGATGACAATTACAGGCCGGCCTCATCTTTATAAGTGGGAGAACTTGCACAATTGGTCGCTGACTAAATACTTTTTTTTCCCCACTGTATACACACATAACATATACACATAATATATACACTATATACACTATATACACTATATACACACATAATATATACACTATATACAATATATACACACATAATATATACACATATATACTATATATACAATATATACATTATATACACACTTGTTTTGCCAATTGAAAAGATTCTTTGGATTCCGTGTAATAGAATAAAGTTATAGAATAAAACACTGGACTATCCCCAATAGCTTAACATTTTATTAAGAAGAGTATAAGAAGATATCAAAAGGTCTTACAACAAGGAAAAGTATAACAGATATTAGAAGGTATAATCAAATATCCAAGTCAATCAAACTGTGATATAATCAAAACTTACAACACTTAAAAGTATATCAGAAGGTATATCAAATCAACACTTGCAATAAAGAAAGGTATATCAAAATTAATCAGAAAAGAAGGTAATTAAATCCACACTTACAACACTGCCAAGCTTCATGGATGAATTCCAATAAGGGTACTTGCAGGAAGTATCACTCAGCCATGTGACAGGTCTCAGTATGCAGCATCAGCAGGCGTCCCCAATGATCTGCTATCAAGATTACAACATAATGCTGGGGGATATTTTCCCATCTTATATACCCTTTGTGTGCGTCATAGAGAGGGTGGTTACAGAAGTGATACACCTCTGTAAGGCCTTACTCGTCTCCAAGCTCATATTCATGTGAAAGGGGCCAATTTCCACTTGAATATGTCTCGTAACACATATGCTTCAAACAGAGTTTCCCCTTTGATCTAATTTGTATGGACATGTAAATATCACCTCAAACAGAGTCTTTGATCTAATTTGTATGTACATGTAAATTTCAGAACATGTCAACTTGATCGAGTGTGTGGACATTACTTTATACCGGGTTGAATTTAAGGTTACTATGAACTGGCTATTATAAACATCTTGTCATGAGCAGCCATTTTATCAAGGGCAGCTATTTTGCATTACAACACTATATACACATAATATATACACTATACACATATATACTATATACAATATATACACACTATACACACATAATATATACACATATATACTATATATACACTATACACATAATATATACACTATATACAATATACACACACTATATACACATATATACACATATATACTATATACACACTATACATTATATACACACTATATACACATAATATATACACATATATACTATATACACACACTATATACACATAATATATACACATATATACTATATACACACTATATACATTATATACACACTATATACACATAATATATACACATATATACTATATACACACTATATACATTATATACACACTATATACACATAATATATACACATATATACTATACACACACTATACACATAACATATACACTATATACAATATACACACACTATATACACATATTTACACATATATACTATATATACACGCTATACACTATATACTGACACTATTATTATATACCTATACTATATACAGAATCACACACAATAGGATTAGATACAGTAGCTCAGTACTAGAGGCAGGGTGTGGGGCTGAGTCCTTGGATACGTCTCTTAGTACACAGGAGGTGACGGCTTCACATCCATCACATGGAGACTACAATGGACTGCGCCGCAGAGATCGCTACGAGACAGAGACGATGGAGGATCCGCCCCTGGAGACACGACGCCATCGAAACAATAAGATGAAGACATGCTGGGAGTTGTAGTCACAGGCTGGAGGCTACAATACAGTCATACTACAACTCCTATCATGGCACATACAGATACATATTATATTCACTGATTACACTGTCACATGACCCGCAGACACCCTGTCTCACCCCCGCACTGGCAGCTCTGACAGCAAATACCTGGGAGGTCACCGAAACAGTAACCATGGCGAACAGCAGAAATAACCCCCACAGAGTACTGGGGATATTAGGTGTTATCCTCTAACCCCCCCCCCCCCCTACTAGAGTACTGGGGATATTAGGTGTTATCCTCTAACCCCCCCCCCCCACTACTAGAGTACTGGGGATATTAGGTGTTATCCTCTAACCCCCCCCCCACTACTAGAGTACAGGGGATATTAGGTGTTATCCTCTAACCCCCCCCCCCACTACTAGAGTACAGGGGATATTAGGTGTTATCCTCTAACCCCCCCCCCCCACTACTAGAGTGCTGGGGATATTAGGTGTTATCCTCTAACCCCCCCCCCCCACACTACTAGAGTGCTGGGGATATTAGGTGTTATCCTCTAACCCCCCCCCACTACTAGAGTACTGGGGATATTAGGTGTTATCCTCTAACCCCCCCCCCCCCCACTACTAGAGTGCTGGGGATATTAGGTGTTATCCTCTAACCCCCCCCCCACTACTAGAGTACTGGGGATATTAGGTGTTATCCTCTAACCCCCCCCCCCACTACTAGAGTGCTGGGGATATTAGGTGTTATCCTCTAACCCCCCCCCCACTACTAGAGTACTGGGGATATTAGGTGTTATCCTCTAACCCCCCCCCACTACTAGAGTACTGGGGATATTAGGTGTTATCCTCTAACCCCCCCCCCCCACTACTAGAGTACTGGGGATATTAGGTGTTATCCTCTAACCCCCCCCCCCACTACTAGAGTACTGGGGATATTAGGTGTTATCCTCTAACCCCCCCCCCCACTACTACTAGAGTACAGGGGATATTAGGTGTTATCCTCTAACCCCCCCCCCCACACTACTAGAGTACTGGGTATATTAGGTGTTATCCTCTAACCCCCCCCCCCCACTACTAGAGTACTGGGGATATTAGGTGTTATCCTCTAACCCCCCCCCCCCCACTACTAAAGTACTGGGGATATTAGGTGTTATCCTCTACCCTCCCCCCCACTACTAGAGTACTGGGGATATTAGGTGTTATCCTCTAACCCCCCCCCCCACTACTAGAGTACTGGGGATATTAGGTGTTATCCTCTAACCCCCCCCCCACTACTAGAGTACTGGGGATATTAGGTGTTATCCTCTAACCCCCCCCCCCACTACTAGAGTACTGGGGATATTAGGTGTTATCCTCTAACCCCCCCCCCCCCACTACTAGAGTACTGGGGATATTAGGTGTTATCCTCTAACCCCCCCCCCCCCACTACTAGAGTACTGGGGATATTAGGTGTTATCCTCTAACCCCCCCCCCCCCACACTACTAGAGTACTGGGGATATTAGGTGTTATCCTCTAACCCCCCCCCACTACTAGAGTACTGGGGATATTAGGTGTTATCCTCTAACCCGCCCCCCACTACTAGAGTACAGGGGATATTAGGTGTTATCCTCTAACCCCCCCCCCCCACTACTAGAGTACTGGGGATATTAGGTGTTATCCTCTAACCCCCCCCCCCCCACTACTAGAGTACAGGGGATATTAGGTGTTATCCTCTAACCCCCCCCCCCACTACTAGAGTACAGGGGATATTAGGTGTTATCCTCTAACCCCCCCCCCCCCCACTACTAGAGTGCTGGGGATATTAGGTGTTATCCTCTAACCCCCCCCCCACACTACTAGAGTGCTGGGGATATTAGGTGTTATCCTCTAACCCCCCCCCACTACTAGAGTACTGGGGATATTAGGTGTTATCCTCTAACCCCCCCCCCCACTACTAGAGTGCTGGGGATATTAGGTGTTATCCTCTAACCCCCCCCCACTACTAGAGTACTGGGGATATTAGGTGTTATCCTCTAACCCCCCCCCCCCCCCTACTAGAGTGCTGGGGATATTAGGTGTTATCCTCTAACCCCCCCCCCCCACTACTAGAGTACTGGGGATATTAGGTGTTATCCTCTAACCCCCCCCCCCACTACTAGAGTACTGGGGATATTAGGTGTTATCCTCTAAACCCCCCCCCCCCACTACTAGAGTACTGGGGATATTAGGTGTTATCCTCTAACCCCCCCCCCCCACTACTAGAGTACTGGGGATATTAGGTGTTATCCTCTAACCCCCCCCCCCACTACTACTAGAGTACAGGGGATATTAGGTGTTATCCTCTAACCCCCCCCCCACACTACTAGAGTACTGGGTATATTAGGTGTTATCCTCTAACCCCCCCCCCACTACTAGAGTACTGGGGATATTAGGTGTTATCCTCTAACCCCCCCCCCCACTACTAAAGTACTGGGGATATTAGGTGTTATCCTCTACCCTCCCCCCCACTACTAGAGTACTGGGGATATTAGGTGTTATCCTCTAACCCCCCCCCCCCCCACTACTAGAGTACTGGGGATATTAGGTGTTATCCTCTAACCCCCCCCCCCCCCACTACTAGAGTACTGGGGATATTAGGTGTTATCCTCTAACCCCCCCCCCCCACTACTAGAGTACTGGGGATATTAGGTGTTATCCTCTAACCCCCCCCCCCACTACTAGAGTACTGGGGATATTAGGTGTTATCCTCTAACCCCCCCCCACTACTAGAGTACTGGGGATATTAGGTGTTATCCTCTAACCCCCCCCCCCCCCTACTAGAGTACTGGGGATATTAGGTGTTATCCTCTAACCCCCCCCCCCACTACTAGAGTACTGGGGATATTAGGTGTTATCCTCTAACCCCCCCCCCCCCACTACTAGAGTACTGGGGATATTAGGTGTTATCCTCTAACCCCCCCCCCCCCCCCACACTACTAGAGTACTGGGGATATTAGGTGTTATCCTCTAACCCCCCCCCCACTACTAGAGTACTGGGGATATTAGGTGTTATCCTCTAACCCCCCCCCCCCCCCACACTACTAGAGTACTGGGGATATTAGGTGTTATCCTCTAACCCCCCCCCCCCACTACTAGAGTACTGGGGATATTAGGTGTTATCCTCTAACCCCCCCCCCCCCACTACTAGAGTACTGGGGATATTAGGTGTTATCCTCTAACCCCCCCCCCCACTACTAGAGTACTGGGTGTATTAGGTGTTATCCTCTAACCCCCCCCCCCCACTACTAGAGTACTGGGGATATTAGGTGTTATCCTCTAACCCCCCCCCCCCACTACTAGAGTACAGGGGATATTAGGTGTTATCCTCTAACCCCCCCCCCCCACTACTAGAGTACAGGGGATATTAGGTGTTATCCTCTAACCCCCCCCCCCACTACTAGAGTACTGGGGATATTAGGTGTTATCCTCTAACCCCCCCCCCCACTACTAGAGTACTGGGGATATTAGGTGTTATCCTCTAACCCCCCCCCCACTACTAGAGTACTGGGGATATTAGGTGTTATCCTCTAACCCCCCCCCCCACTACTAGAGTACTGGGTGTATTAGGTGTTATCCTCTAACCCCCCCCCCCACTACTAGAGTACTGGGGATATTAGGTGTTATCCTCTAACCCCCCCCCCCCCACTACTAGAGTACAGGGGATATTAGGTGTTATCCTCTAACCCCCCCCCCCACTACTAGAGTACAGGGGATATTAGGTGTTATCCTCTAACCCCCCCCCCCACTACTAGAGTACTGGGGATATGACAGTTAACCCTTTGCCTCCTCTAGTAGAGATGTCACAATCTATCCAATCACTGACCCCCAACCCACTATACAGCGCCTTGTAAAAGTCTTCACACCCCTTGAACCTTTGTCACATTTTCTCACAACCACAAACTTAAATGTATTTTCTTGAGATTTTCAGTGATAACAACACAAAGTATCAGATAATTGTGAAGTGGAAGGAAAATGATACAAGGTTATCAAATCTGTAATCCATTAAAAACCTGACAACTGTAATGTGTAAAAGTCTTCAGCCCCCTATAGCAATACCTTGTAGAGTCTCCTTTGGCCACAATTCCTGCTCCGCGTCTTTTGGGCTCGGTCTCTTCCAGCTTTGCACATCTAGAGATGAGATTTCTGTCCCAGATTGGATGGAGTGTCTGTGATCAGTAATTCTCATGTCTTGCCACAGATGCTCAGTGGGATTTGGGTCTGGACTGTGACTGGGTCTAACCCCGGAATATTCTGTCATCTAAACCTTCCCCTGGAGCTCGGGCTGGAGGTTTAGGGTCATTGTCTTGCTGGAATCTCCTTCCCAGTCTCTTTTGCATTCTCCAGTCTCAGGTTTTCTTCCAGGATTGGCCTGTATTTAGCTCCCTCCATCTTGCCATCCCCTCTGAGCAGCTTCCCTGTCCCCCCAGCATGATGCTGCCCCCTATGTGTCACAGTGGGGATGACGGTGTGTTCAGGGGGATGGGCAGGGTTACTTTGTATTTAGGCCATGACGCTCCCCTTTGGTCTCCTCTGCGCAGAGCACCTTCTCCCACGTTTGCTGTGTCCCCTATATGACTTGTGGCCATAAACTGCAGACGCCACTTCTTATGTCTTTCTTACAGCAATGGTTTCCTTCTTGCCGCTCCTCCATATAGATTGGCAGATTTGTGGGGTGCGCAGTGACTTCTAGTTGTCCTGAGGACAGATTCTCCCTGTACCTGAGGATTTCTGCAGCTCCTCCACAGTGACCAGGGGCCTCTTGGCTGCTTCTCTGACCAGCACTCTCCTTGCTCAGTGATCTGGTAGTTTAGGTGGACGGCCATGTCTTGGTAGGTTTGCAGTTGTAGAATACTTTCTCCAGCACTCCTTGGGATCCTGAAAGCTTGGGACATGTATTTATAACCTCACCCTGCTTTACACTTCTCCACTTTCTCTCCGACCTGTCTGGTGAGCAGGGGTGTAAGTTAATGGGGTGCAGTCGCAGCGGGGCCCAGGATCCAAGGAGAGCCTCAGATTACTCTGACCACACTAAGGTTCATTAAACTCCTTCACACCCGTAACCATCACTATCAAGAATTCACTGTAGGGATGAGGTCGGGGCCCCGGACAAGAGACTGCATCAGGGGCCACAAGACCACAAGTGACGCCACTGCTGGAGAGTTCCTTGGTCTTCCTGATGCGGTTTGTTCACCAGTGTTCTCTCTCTCTGTATTTATACTGAGACTATATTACACACAGCCGGACTCTATTAACTCATTCAGTGACATTAAGCAATGATATCACTGCAGCTTTGGTAGGGACTGCAGAAGAAATGATTGGGATAATTCCTGCTACTTCTGTTGGAATGTGACTCGCAGAACACGCCCCCTGCAGGTGACAGCCTGACCATGCACACTCGGCCTCTCAGAGGACGGATGATATAATGAATGGTGGAGACTAGAGACATATTATAGTCCGTAGACTCCGCAGGATATATTAGTATACAGGCATTAAAGGGCCGGTACACCTCAGGATTACTGCTGCTTTGCGCCTAAGATCTCTGCTGACTGTTAGTGAATGGAAACATTCTAATGCATGCAGAGGTCCTGAGCTGATACTGCTCACAGCTGAGGGGTTGTTACACTGTATCTGGCGCAGAGACTCCTGTGGGATCTGAACACATCGGCGGCACAGTTTGTTACAATGTATCAGTGCAGGCGATGTGTATCAGTCCAGACTCGCAGAGAATTGTCTGGACTGGATACAACAGTAACAGACCCTCAGCGGACGTGTTCTTGCAAGGACCGCACGCAGAGATCTTGGCAATAATGAGGATATGGGGCAGTGCTGAAAAAAATGGGTAAAGATTTGCGGCATATGATGGCGATACGTAAGCGAAATAAAGAAATCATTGGCTGACGGCGTCTCGTAGAACGTTCCAGAAGATTTTATCTTACAATGATCAGAAATCCTTTGCTTCAGCTGGACCATCCCTTTAATTCAGTATTCTGTAAACCTCCCCTTTAAGTGCGGCGACTTTGTAACTCGTACATAGAACCAGCAGACCCGCCATCATCAGCTACAGTCAGGAGAGCGGTTACCATAGCAACCAATCACCGCGCCGCCAATCTACACGTTTAGAAATGTGAAAACAAACAATAAGATCGGAAAAACTGCAACGCAACGTAATCAATCATCATTAGTGTGATACACTGTAACGACACCGCATCCCCCACAGCACACTGCAAATAGCTACATGTGAGAGCCAGAAACACTGCAGCTCTGGAGGTGACCAGAGGACGAGATGTTATATAACAGAGGAGAATAGTGAGTGCAGCTCTGGAGGTGACCGGAGGACGAGATGTTATACAACAGAGGAGAATAGTGAGTGCAGCTCTGGAGGTGACCGGAGGACGAGATGTTATATAACAGAGGAGAATAGTGAGTGCAGCTCTGGAGGTGACCGGAGGACGAGATGTTATATAACAGAGGAGAATAGTGAGTGCAGCTCTGGAGGTGACCGGAGGACGAGATGTTATATAACAGAGGAGAATAGTGAGTGCAGCTCTGGAGGTGACTGGAGGACGAGATGTTATATAACAGAGGAGAATAGTGAGTGCAGCTCTGGAGGAGACTGGAGTAGGAGATGTTATATAACAGAGGAGAATAGTGAGTGCAGCTCTGGAGGTGACCGGAGGACTAGATGTTATATAACAGAGGAGAATAGTGAGTGCAGCTCTGGAGGTGACCGGAGGACGAGATGTTATATAACAGAGGAGAATAGTGAGTGCAGCTCTGGAGGTGACCGGAGGACTAGATGTTATATAACAGAGGAGAATAGTGAGTGCAGCTCTGGAGGTGACTGGAGTAGGAGATGTTATATAACAGAGGAGAATAGTGAGTGCAGCTCTGGAGGTGACTGGAGTAGGAGATGTTATATAACAGAGGAGAATAGTGAGTGCAGCTCTGGAGGTGACCGGAGGACGAGATGTTATATAACAGAGGAGAATAGTGAGTGCAGCTCTGGAGGTGACTGGAGTAGGAGATGTTATATAACAGAGGAGAATAGTGAGTGCAGCTCTGGAGGTGACCGGAGGACGAGATGTTATATAACAGAGGAGAATAGTGACTGCAGCTCTGGAGGTGACCGGAGGACGAGATGTTATATAACAGAGGAGAATAGTGACTGCAGCTCTGGAGGTGACCGGAGGACGAGATGTTATATAACAGAGGAGAATAGTGAGTGCAGCTCTGGAGGAGACTGGAGTAGGAGATGTTATATAACAGAGGAGAATAGTGAGTGCAGCTCTGGAGGTGACTGGAGGACGAGATGTTATATAACAGAGGAGAATAGTGAGTGCAGCTCTGGAGGTGACTGGAGTAGGAGATGTTATATAACAGAGGAGAATAGTGAGTGCAGCTCTGGAGGTGACCGGAGGACGAGATGTTATATAACAGAGGAGAATAGTGAGTGCAGCTCTGGAGGTGACCGGAGGACGAGATGTTATATAACAGAGGAGAATAGTGAGTGCAGCTCTGGAGGTGACCGGAGGACGAGATGTTATATAACAGAGGAGAATAGTGAGTGCAGCTCTGGAGGTGACCGGAGTAGGAGATGTTATATAACAGAGGAGAATAGTGAGTGCAGCTCTGGAGGTGACTGGAGGACAAGATGTGATATAACAGAGGAGAATAGTGACTGCAGCTCTGGAGGTGACCGGAGGACGAGATGTTATATAACAGAGGAGAATAGTGAGTGCAGCTCTGGAGGTGACTGGAGTAGGAGATGTCGTGTAACAGAAGAATAGTGACTGCAGCTCTGGAGGTGACTGGAGTAGGAGATGTCGTGTAACAGGAGAATAGTGACTGCAGCTCTGGAGGTGACTGGAGTAGGAGATGTCGTGTAACAGGAGAATAGTGAGTGCAGCTCTGGAGGTGACTGGAGTAGGAGATGTTATATAACAGAGGAGAATAGTGAGTGCAGCTCTGGAGGTGACTGGAGGACAAGATGTGATATAACAGAGGAGAATAGTGACTGCAGCTCTGGAGGTGACTGGAGGACGAGATGTCGTGTAACAGCAGAATAGTGACTGCAGCTCTGGAGGTGACTGGAGTAGGAGATGTCGTGTAACAGGAGAATAGTGAGTGCAGCTCTGGAGGTGACTGGAGTAGGAGATGCCGTGTAACAGGAGAATAGTGAGTGCAGCTCTGGAGGTGACTGGAGGACAAGATGTGATATAACAGAGGAGAATAGTGACTGCAGCTCTGGAGGTGACTGGAGTAGGAGATGTCGTGTAACAGCAGAATAGTGACTGCAGCTCTGGAGGTGACTGGAGTAGGAGATGTCGTGTGACAGGAGAATAGTGACTGCAGCTCTGGAGGTGACTGGAGTAGGAGATGTCGTGTAACAGCAGAATAGTGACTGCAGCTCTGGAGGAGACTGGAGTAGGAGATGTGATATAACAGAGGAGAATAGTGAGTGCAGCTCTGGAGGTGACTGGAGGACGAGATGTCGTGTAACAGCAGAATAGTGACTGCAGCTCTGGAGGTGACTGGAGGATGAGATGTGATATAACAGAGGAGAATAGTGACTGCAGCTCTGGAGGTGACTGGAGTAGGAGATGCCGTGTAACAGGAGAATAGTGACTGCAGCTCTGGAGGTGACTGGAGGACGAGATGTCGTGTAACAGGAGAATAGTGACTGCAGCTCTGGAGGTGACTGGAGTAGGAGATGCCGTGTAACAGGAGAATAGTGACTGCAGCTCTGGAGGTGACTGGAGTAGGAGATGTCGTGTAACAGCAGAATAGTGACTGCAGCTCTGGAGGTGACTGGAGTAGGAGATGCCGTGTAACAGGAGAATAGTGACTGCAGCTCTGGAGGTGACTGGAGTAGGAGATGTCGTGTAACAGCAGAATAGTGACTGCAGCTCTGGAGGTGACTGGAGTAGGAGATGTCGTGTAACAGGAGAATAGTGAGTGCAGCTCTGGAGGTGACTGGAGGACAAGATGTGATATAACAGAGGAGAATAGTGACTGCAGCTCTGGAGGTGACTGGAGTAGGAGATGTGATATAACAGAGGAGAATAGTGAGTGCAGCTCTGGAGGTGACTGGAGGACGAGATGTCGTGTAACAGCAGAATAGTGACTGCAGCTCTGGAGGTGACTGGAGGACGAGATGTGATATAACAGAGGAGAATAGTGACTGCAGCTCTGGAGGTGACTGGAGGACGAGATGTCGTGTAACAGCAGAATAGTGACTGCAGCTCTGGAGGTGACTGGAGGACGAGATGTGATATAACAGAGGAGAATAGTGACTGCAGCTCTGGAGGTGACTGGAGTAGGAGATGCCGTGTAACAGGAGAATAGTGACTGCAGCTCTGGAGGTGACTGGAGTAGGAGATGTCGTGTAACAGCAGAATAGTGACTGCAGCTCTGGAGGTGACTGGAGTAGGAGATGTGATATAACAGAGGAGAATAGTGACTGCAGCTCTGGAGGTGACTGGAGTAGGAGATGTGGTGTGACATGCTGTAGC
Source organism: Leptodactylus fallax (assembly GCA_947044405.1). Taxonomy (NCBI): domain Eukaryota; kingdom Metazoa; phylum Chordata; class Amphibia; order Anura; family Leptodactylidae; genus Leptodactylus; species Leptodactylus fallax. The sequence goes on along the minus strand of CAMRHE010000988.1, from coordinate 16,182 downwards.
AGCATTAATAGAGACTGCAGATATGGAGGTGACTGGAGCATAAACCAGGCTGTAACTTGCAGGTATTTCCTACAGTGACCTCTGCAGGAGAGGTTTGGTATTACACATAACTGACTACCACATGGTCAGGCTGAGGCCACAGGGGGGCGCTCTCTGATAATAGATGGGGGCCCTGTGTCGCAGCTGCTGCACTATTACCCCTGTACTCTGCTCTCACCAACCTCAATAATAACCCCCACTGTAATATACGGGGGCAAATACTGAGGCCCGGGCTACTGAGAGCTTAGGTAGCCCCGGAATAATTGATTTTAACTATTGAGCTACCACTGTGCTCCGACTCAGTGCCTTGACTTATATATAACTTTATACACTGCACAAGCTACTAAAGAGTTAAAATCAGTAAGTTAGGTACACAGTGCCTTATAGTACAGCAGTCACCTCAGGATGAACACCTACCGCCACCTAGTGTACAAAGTATAGAATGACAGCAACAATATACAAGACGGATGTCACCCAGGTATACAGTATATAGAGGTTGAGAGCAAGCTGGTATAACCTGGGGATCTCCTGTATATAATTATATATGTACAGCTGGTATAACCTGGGTATCTCCTGTATATAATTATATATGTACAGCCGGTATAACCTGGGGATCTCCTGTATATAATTCTATATGTACAGCCGGTATAACCTGGGTATCTCCTGTATATAATGATATATGTACAGCCGGTATAACCTGGGTATCTCCTGTATATAATATATATGTACAGCCGGTATAACCCGGGTATCTCCTGTATATAATTCTATATGTACAGCCGGTATAACCTGGGTATCTCCTGTATATAATTCTATATGTACAGCTGGTATAACCTGGGTATTTCCTGTATATAATATATATGTACAGCTGGTATAACCTGGGTATCCCCTGTATATAATATATATGTACAGCTGGTATAACCTGGGTATCCCCTGTATATAATATATATGTACAGCTGGTATAAACTGGGTATCTCCTGTATATAATTATATATGTACAGCCGGTATAACCTGGGTATCTCCTGTATATAATATATATGTACAGCCGGTATAACCTGGGTATCTCCTGTATATAATTATATATGTACAGCTGGTATAACCTGGGTATCTCCTGTATATAATATATATGCACAGCCGGTATAACCTGGGTATCCCCTGTATATAATTATATATGTACAGCTGGTATAACCTGGGTATCTCCTGTATATAATTATATATGTACAGCTGGTATAACCTGGGTATCTCCTGTATATAATTATATATGTACAGCTGGTATAACCTGGGTATCTCCTGTATATAATTATATATGTACAGCCGGTATAACCTGGGTATCTCCTGTATATAATTATATATGTACAGCCGGTATAACCTGGGTATCTCCTGTATATAATTATATATGTACAGCCGGTATAACCTGGGTATCTCCTGTATATAATTATATATGTACAGCCGGTATAACCTGGGTATCTCCTGTATATAATTATATATGTACAGCCGGTATAATCTGGGGATCTCCTATATATAATTATATATGTACAGCTGGTATAACCTGGGGATCTCCTGTATATAATTCTATATGTACAGCTGGTATAACCTGGGTATCTCCTGTATATAATTCTATATGTACAGCTGGTATAACCTGGGTATTTCCTGTATATAATATATATGTACAGCTGATATAACCTGGGTATCCCCTGTATATAATATATATGTACAGCTGGTATAAACTGGGTATCTCCTGTATATAATTATATATGTACAGCCGGTATAACCTGGGTATCTCCTGTATATAATATATATGTACAGCCGGTATAACCTGGGTATCTCCTGTATATAATTATATATGTACAGCCGGTATAACCCGGGTATCTCCTGTATATAATTATATATGTACAGCCAGTATAACCTGTGTATCTCCTGTATATAATTGTATATGTACAGCTGGTATAACCTGGGTATCTCCTGTATATAATTATATATGTACAGCTGGTATAACCTGGGTATCTCCTGTATATAATTATATATGTACAGCCGGTATAACCCGGGTATCTGCTGGTATAACCTGGGTATCTCCTGTATATAATATATATGTACAGCTGGTATAACCTGGGGATCTCCTGTATATAATGATATATGTACAGCCGGTATAACCTGGGTATCTCCTGTATATAATATATATGTACAGCCGGTATAACCCGGGTATCTCCTGTATATAATTCTATATGTACAGCCGGTATAACCTGGGTATCTCCTGTATATAATTCTATATGTACAGCTGGTATAACCTGGGTATCTCCTGTATATAATTATATATGTACAGCCGGTATAACCTGGGGATCTCCTGTATATAATTATATATGTACAGCTGGTATAACCTGGGTATCTCCTGTATATAATTATATATGTACAGCCGGTATAACCCGGGTATCTCCTGTATATAATTATATATGTACAGCCGGTATAACCCGGGTATCTCCTGTATATAATTATATATGTACAGCCGGTATAACCTGGGTATCTCCTGTATATAATTATATATGTACAGCTGATATAACCTGGGTATCTCCTGTATATAATTATATATGTACAGCCGGTATAACCTGGGTATCTCCTGTATATAATTATATATGTACAGCCGGTATAACCTGGGTATCTCCTGTATATAATTATATATGTACAGCCGGTATAACCTGGGTATCTCCTGTATATAATTATATATGTACAGCCGGTATAACCTGGGTATCTCCTGTATATAATTATATATGTACAGCCGATATAACCTGGGTATCTCCTGTATATAATTATATATGTACAGCCGGTATAACCTGGGTATCTCCTGTATATAATTATATATGTACAGCCGGTATAACCTGGGTATCTCCTGTATATAATTATATATGTACAGCCGGTATAACCTGGGTATCTCCTGTATATAATTATATATGTACAGCCGGTATAACCTGGGTATCTCCTGTATATAATTATATATGTACAGCCGGTATAACCTGGGTATCTCCTGTATATAATTATATATGTACAGCCGGTATAACCTGGGTATCTCCTGTATATAATTCTATATGTACAGCTGGTATAACCTGGGTATTTCCTGTATATACTATATATGTACAGCTGGTATAACCTGGGTATTTCCTGTATATACTATATATGTACAGCTGGTATAACCTGGGTATTTCCTGTATATAATATATATGTACAGCTGGTATAACCTGGGTATCTCCTGTATATAATATATATGTACAGCTGGTATAAACTGGGTATCTCCTGTATATAATTATATATGTACAGCCGGTATAACCTGGGTATCTCCTGTATATAATTATATATGTACAGCCGGTATAACCTGGGTATCTCCTGTATATAATATATATGTACAGCCGGTATAACCTGGGTATCTCCTGTATATAATTATATATGTACAGCTGGTATAACCTGGGTATAATATATATGTACAGCCGGTATAACCTGGGTATCTCCTGTATATAATTCTATATGTACAGCTGGTATAACCTGGGTATCCCCTGTATATAATATATATGTACAGCTGGTATAAACTGGGTATCTCCTGTATATAATTCTATATGTACAGTCGGTATAACCTGGGTATCTCCTGTATATAATTCTATATGTACAGCCGGTATAACCTGGGTATCTCCTGTATATAATTATATATGTACAGCTGGTATAACCTGGGTATAATATATATGTACAGCCGGTATAACCTGGGTATCTCCTGTATATAATTCTATATGTACAGCTGGTATAACCTGGGTATCCCCTGTATATAATATATATGTACAGCTGGTATAAACTGGGTATCTCCTGTATATAATTCTATATGTACAGTCGGTATAACCTGGGTATCTCCTGTATATAATTCTATATGTACAGCCGGTATAACCTGGGTATCTCCTGTATATAATTCTATATGTACAGCCGGTATAACCTGGGTATCTCCTGTATATAATTATATATATACACAGCTGGTATAACCTGGGTATCTCCTGTATATAATTATATATGTACAGTCGGTATAACCTGGGTATCTCCTGTATATAATTCTATATGTACAGCCGGTATAACCTGGGTATCTCCTGTATATAATTATATATATACACAGCTGGTATAACCTGGGTATCTCATGTATATAATTATATATGTACAGCTGGTATAACCTGGGTATCTCCTGTATATAATTATATATGTACAGCCGGTATAACCTGGGTATCTCCTGTATATAATTATATATGTACAGCCGGTATAACCTGGGGATCTCCTGTATATAATTATATATGTACAGCCGGTATAACCTGGGTATCTCCTGTATATAATTATATATGTACAGCCGGTATAACCTGGGTATCTCCTGTATATAATTATATATGTACAGCCGGTATAATCTGGGGATTTCCTATATATAATTATATATGTACAGCTGGTATAACCTGGGGATCTCCTGTATATAATTCTATATGTACAGCTGGTATAACCTGGGTATCTCCTGTATATAATTCTATATGTACAGCCGGTATAATCTGGGGATCTCCTATATATAATTATATATGTACAGCTGGTATAACCTGGGGATCTCCTGTATATAATTCTATATGTACAGCTGGTATAAACTGGGTATCTCCTGTATATAATTATATATGTACAGCCGGTATAACCTGGGTATCTCCTGTATATAATATATATGTACAGCCGGTATAACCTGGGTATCTCCTGTATATAATTATATATGTACAGCTGGTATAACCTGGGTATAATATATATGTACAGCCGGTATAACCTGGGTATCTCCTGTATATAATTCTATATGTACAGCTGGTATAACCTGGGTATCCCCTGTATATAATATATATGTACAGCTGGTATAAACTGGGTATCTCCTGTATATAATTCTATATGTACAGTCGGTATAACCTGGGTATCTCCTGTATATAATATATATGTACAGCTGGTATAACCTGGGGATCTCCTGTATATAATTATATATGTACAGCCGGTATAACCTGGTATCTCCTGTATATAATTATATATATACACAGCTGGTATAACCTGGGTATCTCCTGTATATAATTCTATATGTACAGCCGGTATAACCTGGGTATCTCCTGTATATAATTATATATGTACAGCCGGTATAACCTGGGTATCTCCTGTATATAATTATATATATACACAGCTGGTATAACCTGGGTATCTCCTGTATATAATTCTATATGTACAGCCGGTATAACCTGGGGATCTCCTGTATATGGTTATATATGTACAGCGGGTATAACCTGGGTATCTCCTGTATATAATTATATATGTACAGCCGGTATAACCTGGGTATCTCCTGTGTATAATATATATGTACAGCCGGTATAACCTGGGTATCTCCTGTATATAATATATATGTACAGCCGGTATAACCTGGGGATCTCCTGTATATAATTATATATGTACAGCCGGTATAACCTGGGTATCTCCTGTATATAATTATATATGTACAGCCGGTATAACCTGGGTATCTCCTGTATATAATTATATATGTACAGCTGGTATAACCTGGGGATCTCCTGTATATAATTATATATGTACAGCCGGTATAACCTGGGTATCTCCTGTATATAATTATATATGTACAGCCGGTATAACCTGGGTATCTCCTGTATATAATGATATATGTACAGCCGGTATAACCTGGGGATCTCCTGTATATAATACATATGTACAGCCGGTATAAGCTGGGTATCTCCTGTATATAATACATATGTACAGCCGGTATAACCTGGGTATCTCCTGTATATAATTATATATGTACAGCCGGTATAACCTGGGTATCTCCTGTATATAATTATATATGTACAGCCGGTATAACCTGGGTATCTCCTGTATATAATTATATATGTACAGCCGGCATAACCTGGGTATCTCCTGTATATAATTATATATGTACAGCTGATATAACCTGGGTATCTCCTGTATATAATTATATATGTACAGCCGGTATAACCTGGGTATCTCCTGTATATAATTATATATGTACAGCCGGTATAACCTGGGTATCTCCTGTATATAATTATATATGTACAGCCGGTATAACCTGGGTATCTCCTGTATATAATTATATATGTACAGCCGATATAACCTGGGTATCTCCTGTATATAATTATATATATATACAGCTGGTATAACCTGGGTATCTCCTGTATATAATTATATATGTACAGCTGGTATAACCTGGGTATCTCCTGTATATAATTATATATGTACAGCTGGTATAACCTGGGTATCTTCTGTATATAATTCTATATGTACAGCTGGTATAACCTGGGTATCTCCTGTATATAATTATATATGTACAGCCGGTATAACCTGGGTATCTCCTGTATATAATTATATATGTACAGCCGGTATAACCTGGGTATCTCCTGTATATAATTCTATATGTACAGCTGGTATAACCTGGGTATCTCCTGTATATAATTCTATATGTATAGCTGGTATAACCTGGGTATCTCCTGTATATAATTATATATGTACAGCTGGTATAACCTGGGTATCTCCTGTATATAATTATATATGTACAGCTGGTATAACCTGGGTATCTCCTGTATATAATTCTATATGTACAGCTGGTATAACCTGGGTATCTCCTGTATATAATTATATATGTACAGCCAGTATAACCTGGGTATCTCCTGTATATAATTCTATATGTACAGCCGGTATAACCTGGGTATCTCCTGTATATAATTATATATGTACAGCCGGTATAACCTGGGTATCCCCTGTATATAATATAGTATAAGCTGGGTATAAGCTGGGTATCTCTTGGCATACGATATATATAAGTGAACATACTGGGACAGCTGATGTTTCCGCTGTTTCTCCCCGTATCTTGCGGCTCCTTAGGGTGAGGTATATATATATATAATGGCTGTCTGGGGCCTCACCGTACAGATGACAGAAGAGACATAGGAGGATGATGATGGACTCCAGGCCCCGGCAGTGATGGGGGGTCCTGACACCTGTGACCATCCACAATCAGCAGATCATACTGTATAGTGATGAGAGCAGACAGCGCCATACTCAGTGCAGTGGCTGTATTGGGTACTGCAGACAGTGTCAGTTAAAGGGATTGTTCAGCTTTAGGTGGACACGCTGCACCCCACGGCTTCACCATTTCCAGCCCGTCTTCTTGCCCTCTCAGATAGAACTTCGGCGCCGCCATCACTATCACATTCCTTTCGCGGTGAACGAGGATTCTTCATTGCACATGCGCAGATTGTCCGTCGTGGCGGCCTGTCAGGACTTCATCTCCCAGAGGTCTGTGCGGTAGAGGTGGCGCATGCGTGCTGTGTGTTTGTGCGCTGCGCGGCTGGTGACGTTGTCGGGTGGAAGCGTCCGGCCTCCCCGGTACAGCCCGGAACCCGGAGCGGGAGAGAAGCGAGGAGAGCCGGGGGAGCAGCGGGCCGAGAGGGGCACTCTATAGGGGAAGGTTGTACCTGGGGCTCTCTATAGGGGATCGCACCCGAAGGAGCAGTGTCTATAAGGGAAGTAGCTACAGGGGGCAGTGCCTATAGGCGATATTATCTATAGGGGCCAATGTCTATAGGAGGGTATCTTCTTCTATTGGGGCAGTGTCTACATGAGCAATCTGATTTGGGGTAACCCTATAGGACAGGATTGTATTGCGTTCGCTATAGGGTATTTTCTATAGGTCTTGGAATATCCTAGCTGTATATGACTATAGTCTCCTTTCCTAGGAGCTTGGGAGTTATCTGGGTTGTCCATAGGGGAGGTTTCCTGTCTATAGGGCCCCTGACACTTCCTGTAGGCTCTTGTCTATAGGGCCCCTGACACTTCCTGTAGGCTCTTGTCTATAGGGCCCCTGACACTTCCTGTAGGCTCTTGTCTATAGGGCCCCTGACACTTCCTGTAGGCTCTTGTCTATAGGGCCCCTGACACTTCCTGTAGGCTCTTGTCTATAGGGCCCCAGACACTACCTGTAGGTCCCTGGCTCTCGTCTATAGGGCCCAGGACACTTCCTCTAGGCCTCTGGCTCTTGTCTATAGGGCCCCAGACACTCTTCCTGTAGGCTCTTGTCTATAGGGCCCCTGACACTTCCTGTAGGTCCCTGGCTCTTTCTGTAGGCTCTCGTCTATAGGGCCCCTGACACTTCCTGTAGGCTCTTGTCTATAGGGCCCCTGACACTTCCTGTAGGCTCTTGTCTATAGGGCCCCTGACACTCTTCCTGTAGGTCCCTGCCTCTTGTCTATAGGGCCCCAGACACTCTTCCTGTAGGCTCTCATCTATAGGGCCCCTGACACTCTTCCTGTAGGCTCTTGTCTATAGGGCCCCAGACACTCTTCCTGTAGGTCCCTGCCTCTTGTCTATAGGGCCCCAGACACTCTTCCTGTAGGCTCTCGTCTATAGGGCCCCTGACACTTCCTGTAGGTCCCTGCCTCTTGTCTATAGGGCCCCTGACACTTCCTGTAGGTCCCTGCCTCTTGTCTATAGGGCCCCTGACACTTCCTGTAGGTCCCTGGCTCTCGTCTATAGGGCCCCAGACACTCTTCCTGTAGGCTCTCGTCTATAGGGCCCCTGACACTTCCTGTAGGTCCCTGCCTCTTGTCTATAGGGCCCCAGACACTTCCTGTAGGCTCTCGTCTATAGGGCCCCAGACACTCTTCCTGTAGGCTCTCGTCTATAAGGCCCCTGACACTTCCTGTAGGCTCCCGTCTATAGGGCCTCACACACTTTCATGTAGCTACAGGATTAGTCCTGAGGGCTGAGTTATTGGGGTGACCCCAGGTTTAGATATCGGTGAGGTGTCCCCATGACGGCCGCCATGCTGCGCTCCATCCCTGCCAATCGCCTGGTGTCGGCGCTGTCGGGGAGCAGCGTGCTGGTGAAGTGCCTGTGGGGGGCGGTAGTGTTCCTTTACCTTCTCTCCTTCTGGGTGGACACTGCTCACGTTCTGGCCGTCACCCCCGGGCTGTTGCTGCCCCCCAATCTCTGGCTGTGGACTCTGGTGACGCACGGACTGGTGGAGCTGCACCTATGGGACGTCCTGGCCAATCTCCTGCTGACCCTGGGGGCTGGGCGCCGGCTGGAGCCGCTGTGGGGGGCCCCGGAGCTGCTCCTGTTCTATGGGGTGGTCAGCCTGTCTGTGGGCATCCTGAGCTCCCTCTTCTTCCTTGTGGCCTATGCTGCGACCTCTGACCTGCACTTCCTGTTCTCTGCCCGCGTCCAGGGGTTTCCCGCCTTTGCCGGCGCCGTCCTGGTGGCGCATAAACAGACGATTGGAGAGGGTGTGGTGGAGCCTCAACGCTGGGTGCGGCTTCTTCCTCAGCTGGCACTGCTGGGGGTTATAGTCCTGACGGTGGGTGGGCTGATCCCGGGGCAGGTGCTGGTGGGCTACAGTCTGGGGCTGCTGTCCGGCTGGGTGTACCTGCGCTTCTACCAGAGACACAGCCGTGGCCGAGGGGACATGTCCGACCACTTCTCCTTTGCCAGTTTCTTCCCGGCCCCCCTGCAGCCCGCCGCCACCCTTCTGGGGACCCTCACTCATGCCGGACTGGTGAAACTGCGACTCTGCCCGCGAGCCGTCAAGAGATACGATGTGGGGGCGCCGTCCTCCATCACCATCAGCTTACCGGGCACCGACCCCCAGGACGCCGAGCGGAGGAGGTAAAGTGTCAGGGAATGGATACCTACAGATCTTACACTTCTCACAGCTGAGGGTTTGTTACAGTTGTCTTAGCTCTGGACAATCCCCTGTGTGATAAGACAGCAGTACAGATCTCTCTCCTCTGCTGGTACTTCGTTACTATGTATCAGGCTGTCAGTCTCACAGAGGATTGTCTAGATTGGATACAATTGTAACAAACCCTCTGCGGCCTGTGGATGTTCTAGTCACCATTATAACCCCATGTCATGATGAGTCTGTGATTCTTATTGTGGGAAAGCTGGGTCTCAGCTTATACAGTCATTGTTACAGAGGTATACCCAGCTCCCCCAGTGTCCTGAAAGGCTAGGCAGTGATACTGGATGACACAACAAGGCACCCTTGGGGGCTGTAGTGGTGATCATATTGGTTGACACCCAGCTTTCCTGGACTCAGAATAAGATGGCTCTCTCCCTGACTGTAGACCAGGGACCAGTTACAGCAATGTGACGTGCTCTGTGCTGGTGGGGGGCCGCGCTGGGGCCCTCGGGTGTCGGCTTCACGGTTGGGATGATCTTTTCTTGTGCATGAGGCCGTTCTGCTGAAGACTAATAAGGTTTGTCAGCGCCCCCCGGGCATATCCTGCCCCGTAACAGAATGTCCTAGTGGTGGGGGACGGGGGGCGCTGGGTGGACACCCCCTGGACAGGAGGAGGAAATAGTCCTCACAAGAAAGCATCAGCCCACGGCTGCTAAAGCTCCGAGCCCCATTAGTGCCACTCGGGAGGCTGGTGGGCTTATTGTGCCAGTGTGGGGGGAGAGGAGGCATTTAAAGGGGAAGTAGCAAATCAGTTATGAGTGCTGTATGCTCCTGTCACATCCAGAGCTGCGCCCGCAATAATGCAGCTACATTGTCATATACTCCCGTCACATGCAGAGCTGCGCCCGCAATAATGCAGCTACATTGTCATATACTCCCGTCACATCCAGAGCTGCGCCCGCAATAATGCAGCTACATTGTCATATACTCCCGTCACATCCAGAGCTGCGCCCGCAATAATGCAGCTACATTGTCACATACTCCCGTCACATCCAGAGCTGCGCCCGCAATAATGCAGCTACATTGTCACATACTCCCGTCACATCCAGAGCTGCGCCCGCAATAATGCAGCTACATTGTCACATACTCCCGTCACATGCAGAGCTGCGCCCGCAATAATGCAGCTACATTGTCATATACTCCCGTCACATCCAGAGCTGCGCCCGCAATAATGCAGCTACATTGTCATATACTCCCGTCACATCCAGAGCTGCGCCCGCAATAATGCAGCTACATTGTCATATACTCCCGTCACATCCAGATCTGCGCCCGCAATAATGCAGCTACATTGTCATATACTCCCGTCACATCCAGAGCTGCGCCCGCAATAATGCAGCTACATTGTCATATACTCCCGTCACATCCAGAGCTGCGCCCGCAATAATGCAGCTACATTGTCATATACTCCCGTCACATCCAGAGCTGCGCCCGCAATAATGCAGCTACATTGTCATATACTCCCGTCACATCCAGAGCTGCGCCCGCAATAATGCAGCTACATTGTCATATACTCCCGTCACATCCAGAGCTGCGCCCGCAATAATGCAGCTACATTGTCACATACTCCCGTCACATGCAGAGCTGCGCCCGCAATAATGCAGCTACATTGTCATATACTCCCGTCACATCCAGAGCTGCGCCCGCAATAATGCAGCTACATTGTCACATACTCCCGTCACATCCAGAGCTGCGCCCGCAATAATGCAGCTACATTGTCACATACTCCCGTCACATGCAGAGCTGCGCCCGCAATAATGCAGCTACATTGTCACATACTCCCGTCACATCCAGAGCTGCGCCCGCAATAATGCAGCTACATTGTCACATACTCCCGTCACATGCAGAGCTGCGCCCCCAATAATGCAGCTACATTGTCACATACTCCCGTCACATGCAGAGCTGCGCCCGCAATAATGCAGCTACATTGTCACATACTCCCGTCACATGCAGAGCTGCGCCCGCAATAATGCAGCTACATTGTCATATACTCCCGTCACATCCAGAGCTGCGCCCGCAATAATGCAGCTACATTGTCACATACTCCCGTCACATCCAGAGCTGCGCCCGCAATAATGCAGCTACATTGTCACATACTCCCGTCACATGCAGAGCTGCGCCCGCAATAATGCAGCTACATTGTCATATACTCCCGTCACATCCAGAGCTGCGCCCGCAATAATGCAGCTACATTGTCACATACTCCCGTCACATCCAGAGCTGCGCCCGCAATAATGCAGCTACATTGTCACATACTCCCGTCACATCCAGAGCTGCGCCCGCAATAATGCAGCTACATTGTCACATACTCCCGTCACATCCAGAGCTGCGCCCGCAATAATGCAGCTACATTGTCACATACTCCCGTCACATCCAGAGCTGCGCCCGCAATAATGCAGCTACATTGTCACATACTCCCGTCACATGCAGAGCTGCGCCCGCAATAATGCAGCTACATTGTCACATACTCCCGTCACATCCAGATCTGCAGACACTATTCGACCGGCTAACATTGCGTTGATACACACCCATGACTATCCGAGCTCCCATCATACTCTGCTGAACTGCAGATGTATTTTCTTTACTGTACAATTGCTGCAGTGAACACTACAACTCCCACCATCCACCACATAGAAACCTACATTGAACCACAAGGTTGAGTCGCCTGAGAGAGGAGCAGCAGCAGCTCTGGCTGTGAATGGAGTATAATGTAGTTGCAGCTCAGCACAGTGGTGTGTGATTTGGTGTCTGGGGGTTTCCATGTAGATGCTGGACATCAGCTGATCCCCGACTGCCCTGACTTCTTGTGTCGCCCCCTGCAGGCAGCTGGCTCTCAAGGCTCTGAACGAACGGTTGAAGCGAGTAGATGACCAGACGTCATGGCCGAACATGGAGGAGGAGGAGGAGGAAGACGACACGTCACATGAGACGTCCTTCAGCGGTGGTAAAGTGGATAGCCCAGCCACCCAGGAGACAAGTGCAGCTGCACCCATGGTATAACCTGCCTGCGGACACTGCCTACTAGTGGTCAGCCCTGGTCCAGCATGTGGTGAAGGCGTCCTGCTGGTCTGGAGGAGCAAAACATGGAAACACTACCCACCTCCTCCTGCAGGGGGCTCCACCATCACTGTTGGTATTACATTGTTATCACGGTGGAGCCGTCTGACAGCTCTGCCCCCGCCACACTTCACCTCATAGCCAAGCTCGCTCCATGCTACAGACAGCACCGCCCCTCCCCCCACCAGTAACACTACCAGCAGGTATCGGGGCTGCACCTTTATATGGGATGTGCCATCACTATTGAGGATCCCCCCTCTCTACTCCATGTGCCTGAGGACGGTGATCCCAAAAAGAGGCGGAGTCTCGTTGGAGATGTCTCTGGATACTCTGCACAAGGGGGCGGCGAGCGGCTGGACCTTGGGAAGGAACTTTTTTTCTCTTTAAGGATATACATTTTCTGGTCCGAGGGATGTAAATGTTGATATTTTTCTGTCTGGATTAAACCTTTTTGGAAATTATATGTGTGTGTGTTTGACCCCAGGAATAACAGGCGGCTCGTTCTCTGGTCACATGGTACAATGCCCGATCCCCACTGCAGCATACAGACCCAAGAGCACAGTATAGCACTAAGTAGGGAAATGGGGGGAGAAATAACCAAAAACATCAAAGGCAGCGGCAATACACCTGTATTATACTCCAGAACTGCGCTCACTATTCTGCTGGTACAGTCACTGTGTACATACATTACATTACTTATCCTGTACTGATCCTGAGTTACATCCTGTATTATACTCCAGAGCTGCACTCACTATTCTGCTGGTGCAGTCACTGTGTACATATATTACATTGCTTATCCTGTACTGATCCTGAGTTACATCCTGTATTATACTCCAGAGCTGCGCTCACTATTCTGCTGGTACAGTCACTGTGTACATACATTACATTACTGATCCTGTACTGATCCTGAGTTACATCCTGTATTATACTCCAGAGCTGCACTCACTATTCTGCTGGTGCAGTCACTGTGTACATACATTACATTACTTATCCTGTATTATACTCCAGAGCTGCACTCACTATTCTGCTGCTGGTACAGTCACTGTGTACATACATTACATTACTTATCCTGTATTATACTCCAGAACTGCGCTCACTATTCTGCTGCTGGTACAGTCACTGTGTACATACATTACATTACTTATCCTGTACTGATCCTGAGTTATATCCTGTATTATACTCCAGAGCTGCACTCACTATTCTGCTGGTACAGTCACTGTGTACATACATTACATTACTTATCCTGTATTATACTCCAGAGCTGCGCTCACTATTCTGCTGGTATAGTCACTGTGTACATACATTACATTACTTATCCTGTAATATACTCCAGAGCTGCGCTCACTATTCTGCTGGTACAGTCACTGTGTACATACATTACATTACTTATCCTGTACTGATCCTGAGTTTCATCCTGTATTATACTCCAGAGCTGCGCTCACTATTCTGCTGGTACAGTCACTGTGTACATACATTACATTACTTATCCTGTACTGATCCTGAGTTATATCCTGTATTATACTCCAGAGCTGCGCTCACTATTCTGCTGGTGCAGTCACTGTGTAAATACATTACATTACTTATCCTGTACTGATCCTGAGTTACATCCTGTATTATACTCCAGAGCTGCACTCACTATTCTGCTGGTGCAGTCACTGTGTACATACATTACATTACTTATCCTGTATTATACTCCAGAGCTGCACTCACTATTCTGCTGGTGCAGTCACTGTGTACATACATTACATTACTTATCCTGTACTGATCCTGAGTTACATCCTGTATTATACTCCAGAGCTGCGCTCACTATTCTGCTGGTACAGTCACTGTGTACATACATTACATTACTTATCCTGTACTGATCCTGAGTTATATCCTGTATTATACTCCAGAGCTGCGCTCACTATTCTGCTGGTGCAGTCACTGTGTACATACATTACTTATCCTGTACTGATCCTGAGTTATATCCTGTATTATACTCCAGAGCTGCGCTCACTATTCTGCTGGTACAGTCACTGTGTACATACATTACATTACTTATCCTGTATTATACTCCAGAGCTGCACTCACTATTCTGCTGGTACAGTCACTGTGTACATACATTACATTACTTATCCTGTATTATACTCCAGAGCTGCACTCACTATTCTGCTGCTGGTACAGTCACTGTGTACATACATTACATTACTTATCCTGTATTATACTCCAGAACTGCGCTCACTATTCTGCTGCTGGTACAGTCACTGTGTACATACATTACATTACTTATCCTGTACTGATCCTGAGTTATATCCTGTATTATACTCCAGAGCTGCACTCACTATTCTGCTGGTACAGTCACTGTGTACATACATTACATTACTTATCCTGTATTATACTCCAGAGCTGCGCTCACTATTCTGCTGGTATAGTCACTGTGTACATACATTACATTACTTATCCTGTAATATACTCCAGAGCTGCGCTCACTATTCTGCTGGTACAGTCACTGTGTACATACATTACATTACTTATCCTGTACTGATCCTGAGTTTCATCCTGTATTATACTCCAGAGCTGCGCTCACTATTCTGCTGGTACAGTCACTGTGTACATACATTACATTACTTATCCTGTACTGATCCTGAGTTATATCCTGTATTATACTCCAGAGCTGCGCTCACTATTCTGCTGGTGCAGTCACTGTGTAAATACATTACATTTTTTTCCCCCCCCCCCTTTGCCCCCCCTTTTTTTACCCCCCCTTTTCTCCCTTTTTTTTTTCTTTCCTTTCTTTTTTCCAGCCCCCCCTTTTCTTATTTTATCTTCTTACTTATCCTGTACTGATCCTGAGTTATATCCTGTATTATACTCCAGAGCTGCGCTCACTATTCTGCTGGTGCAGTCACTGTGTACATACATTACTTATCCTGTACTGATCCTGAGTTATATCCTGTATTATACTCCAGAGCTGCGCTCACTATTCTGCTGGTACAGTCACTGTGTACATACATTACATTACTTATCCTGTATTATACTCCAGAGCTGCACTCACTATTCTGCTGGTACAGTCACTGTGTACATACATTACATTACTTATCCTGTATTATACTCCAGAGCTGCGCTCACTATTCTGCTGGTGCAGTCACTGTGTACATACATTACATTACTTATCCTGTACTGATCCTGAGTTACATCCTGTATTATACCCCAGAGCTGCGCTCACTATTCTGCTGGTGCAGTCACTGTGTACATACATTACATTACTTATCCTGTACTGATCCTGAGTTACATCCTGTATTATACCCCAGAGCTGCGCTCACTATTCTGCT